>BRZM01002677.1:61993-72809 GCA_033238685.1 Lates japonicus | reverse complement strand
CAAGGGTGGAGGAATAGTGTGTGGGGCAAAGTTTGAGTTGGTGTTGCCCTCTGGGCAGCCACAACATAAGCAGACTTGGTCATGGTTGGTTTGTAGAGTTGAGATTTTTTTTTATCAAAGGATGACGACAGTGGGACATTGGCTGACGCAAGGTAGTTGCTTAACTTATTTTTCTAAAATCAAACAATGTTTGTAATCCTAAAATACATCTCACATACTGCCACTAATTTTGGCTCATTTACAAATTCTTTTCCTTCCTGAAGGATAATATTGCCCATTTATATTGCCCCTAAATTTGTTGGCAACTGTGTGCCAAAACCTGCATTCTTGGTTAATTGTCATCATTAAGTACCTTGACTCCTTGCTACCTTTTCTGTAATTATCAATGCTGCACACAGACTGGAGCATAGCCCATGAATATGAATATTAAAAAATAATATAAGGGAAAGATGTAAGAGAGGAGGGGGAGGACAGCAGCCAACATGCTACTGTGTAAGAGCCACTTAAGGCAGAAGCAACAGAGGCCTGTACTACAAAGCAAGTTCAAGATACCCAGGATATCTTTTTGTTATCTGGCTTCACTAAACCTAACAACTGCAGTCTCGCTAAGAAGTCATACAACAGTGGTTTTCAAATAGGTAAGTCAACCCAGGATTTCCAGAGCTGGACATGAGCATGTTCATGTTAAGGGAGTGGTGTTGTTAACTAGTACCACTGTTAGAATCATGAATAAGTGCTTAATATGATATGAGAAGAAAAACTGATACCTGCAGGTTAATTCAGCTATACCGACGTCCAAAAGTCATATTCAACAGGGTGAAATGTAAATAATATGATCACATGACTAGAACAGCAACAAAACACTAGAAATGACTTCCAGTTAATAACGTAACACTGAGGATATAATGTAAACAAGTTTGTTACTGAGTGAGTATTTTTGCTCCTTTGTCTAATGATGAACAAAGTAACTAAAAATGTAAAAAACGTACTGCAGGAATGTTTCTACTGCTAAAGCAGAGAGGAAAAAAGTAATGTCTGATGAGGTCAATCTGACTGAAATGTTAATTTGTAATCATGGAAGATGTTTAACAGAATCATTATTCTAAGACATCAGATGGTTTAGTTTTAATTTCCAGTTATCATCACTGTGTCCTCATGATATTCTGAGCTGCAGTGATAGAGTAAGAGCAAAGACATCAACACTGTCAGGAATTCTGTCAGATTAAAGAATTTCTGTTCAATTAAAATGAAGCTGTAATAGTTATTACGTATTTATTGAGTGAGATCAAATCTCCCTCCATTTGTTAAATGGTCTGTTTTAAAACCAGAGTGGATGCATGGAAAGCTTCAAATAGCAAGACAATTCCACTGATCTAAAAAATTATCGGTCCTCCTTGTTATTTGTAAAGTGACAAGTTTTGATCTGATCCTCTGAACATAACGTCCTCCGGTGCAGGTTAGCCGTTCAGCATAAGTTACAATGGCATTTTGCCCCACTAAGAAGTGAACCACCAAGAATCCTGCTTTGTAGTACAGGCCTCAGGTGAGATAACTGATATATTTTGTTATTTGGTTGACACAACATGAGGCAATGGAGCTGTATACTGTATACTGTTTAGTTATGTATTAAGTAATTGACAATTAAAATATTTGCATTGGAGCACTTTATATGTGACATTATTTAATAATTAATTTAAGAAAGCCCCCCCCCCCCCCACCCCACCAAGGTCAGCTACCACCACAAATAGAATCTAATTATGTGGGAAACACTGCCCTCTGGTCTCACGGTTACCTAGCAGATGAGAGGGGTCAGTCAACTTGGGAAGGCTGAAAAGAATGACACTGGTGACAAACCAAACATTTTCATCTCATACACCAAATATCATATGTTTTCATACTGACTTTGTCTTTTCATGATCTGGGGTCAGGTACTGCAATCAGGAAGTCAGCAATGGAACCCTGGCATCAGTTTCACTTGTTTCAAGTTTCAGGCAAGTTTCGTGCCTGACAAGAAATAAAACATGATGTGCCAGTAGGTAGCATTAAAAATTACACTATAATATCAACGATTGTCTCATTAAGTAAAATTATACTTGAGCACTGCAACCTGCCACAAACTAGGCTTGCTGACAACTGTGTGTTGTAAATGGGTATTTGTGTGTGTTTGTGAGGGTGTGACAGCAGCAGTTCCCTGGTAGGATGCATGTGGCAAGAGCGAGGTTAAAGTTCAGTAACACTGAGGAAAGTTTGATAACACTCTGAAGGCCATGAGCTTCGAATACTGTCATTCACTCACACACGTGTCTTACAGAAAACACTTTATTTACTAATCCAGCAGGAGTGACTACCTGACCTGCTGACCTTTATAAATCTATCTAACTTATTATCAAATCCTTAAAAACCATGTCTAAGCACTGTTAAAGGCTTCATTATCTGATCTAAGTTTAAAACACAGGGAACCAGAGTACAACTTGTAACTGGTCTCTGCACCTGTCAGTATTCAGTCTTATCAGCTCTCACTGAAACACTGATGGCTGTGTTGATAGCCAAATACATTGCAGGCAGACACTGAGAATTACTTCATTAAGCATCTCCATGTGTCACTGAAAAAAAAACTAAATCACAAGCAGAAAAAGTGTGATAATGTTGTTAATTTATTAATCATTAGTCAGTGCCATGCTCTGCTATTGAGTTTTGATAATGAAGGCATGAGAGTCAGCTGGAAGATCACATGACTGTGAGTAAAGGTTGAATGCTCTCATGGCTTAGATGAGGGAGAGATAGCACATACACACAAACGTCTCCTCTCCTTATATTCTGCCACAGACGCTATCATATTTTATTTGGTAGTCAACAGCACTTATCCAAAGCTGAAATATTTCACCGCTCCCAAAGTAACAAACCACACACCTGGATTAAGACAACTATGGCCAAACCCTCTGTCATCTGGTGAGGTGTGCGGGCTGCTCTTAGGAGTATGTGTAGATTTGTTTGAGGGTCACAGAGGGGAGAGTGGACAGGAAGAAGCTAAGTGCATTTTCTCAGTGGTTGTTATGATTATCACATGAATAACTGGCACTGGTTGGTCAAGTTGGGCTGATAGTGTTGTTTCCTATATGTTTCCAATGCTTGTTGATAGTGAAGATGGCCTAAATAACACTCTCTTTTTCCAATTACACTTGGCAAATTCGTATTCTGATCTGACTGAACCATTTCCAGTGCAAACTTTCTCCCAAAAGAAAATGTTCACTCTCTGTCCCAAAGTAAATAAAAGAATGTACACATGATTTCATCTTAGTAATGCTCTCCTTTTAACTGGCCTGACAACTCTGTGATCTAGGTGATCTAACTAGCAAAGTTAATGTGCAAACCCTTCTGCCATCTCTCACTTTCACAAGGTAAATGACACAATTTAAACAATAGTTCAGGTATACAATGAATGCATGACACAGACTAATACTATACAATACATCCACACAGTGGTACTTCTGTTTGACTTCCAGTTTCTTCAATCCAACGCTGAATCAATCTGATCAGAAGAATCCAATTCAAGCAGCTGGGACTCCCACACAGAGAAGCACACACTTGGCTTACATGTGTTATTTAACAAGGGGACACAAGAAATGAGGATGGAAAAGGTGTGCGTGTGTGTGTGTGTGTGTGTGCATGTGTGTATAACAAGATCATTCATCTCCCTCTAACTAAAAGAACCAGTCAAACCTGAATGACCAGGACTCAAGATTCCACCCTTGCTCTCTCTATCTCTCACTATTCCTGTCGTGTGTTAGTGTGTGTGTATGGACAAGAATCAGAGGCTTTGTGTAGCTACCCAGTTTGTGCAGAAGGCATCATGTTACCATACAGACAGCAAGTAGTGAGCTAAGCACCATATAAACACTGCAACCACCCTCACTATGCTGCCATATTGTGAATATATTTTTAATTTCCTTCTCATTAATGAAACCTGATGTAAAGCAAGATACTGACCTCTGAAACTCTTGAAAGACCTCTAGATCATTAACCAAGTCTCGATGTAAAAGGGCAAATAATAATTAATTATACAATAGTTTCCTCTACAAAGGTCTGCTAAACTGTTGCCGCCTGTTCCCTAGGTATAGTAGCCAGTAAGTGTCAAACACATAATTGAATTATGAATTGGGGTGTCCAAAACAAAAGTTGACAAGACAAAAGTTGTTGGAGAGACACAGTAACATCCAATACAGTGATCCTGGATCACACTGTGACATGTGTCCACCATCATAACATAATTTATGGCCAAATTTTCACAATGTGACTGCTGCTATGACCCATTTCTACAAACTAACCAGTCAGATGCAATATGAAATCCAGAATATACTGGCTGATATAACATTCTAAATGTCATTTTTGAATAAAGTTTAAAGGGTTCTTTTTACGTGAGTGGGAGGAGTCACTGGTTTCAGTGGTGTTTTTCCCCATTCTTTATTCCAATTTTCCAGTCGAACAAATCCTCTGTTACTTAACATAGAACACCAGACTTTCACAGATAATGTAACAACTGTTTCAGCTTTGTTCCTGAGAAATCATGTTTTGTCCATGTGTTTGGCATGCACTACAATACCCATGAGCCTTGGCGGTAGTGAATTCAAAACACTTTGTCAGTGAATTTGTGAACAAAATACATTGCCATAGTTGCTTTAATAATCCACAGCTGAACCAAAATCCAAAATAGCTCTTCTCACCTTGCACCTCTATAGCCACGGATGTATTCACAGAATTGTTACAACACACCTGTGATGATAAGCAAAGGCCTTTTTTTGGTGCTCTGCATTTTCAATTCATGACAGCGGTACAGATAGATGAAGAAAGTTGATACATCTCTATTTGTATTTACATTGTAGGGCTAAAATTTACAAGCACTAATTGTATTACATTTTGTACTGTCGGACAAGATTTTACTAGACTCTCACAGTGTGACATGCAATAAACACTGGTATTGCGGAGTACACAGCAGCTCTGGTATAGAAATCCATGTGTATTGTTGTCTCCGCTTTCCTCCTCAATCCCAAAAGAGGGGTTGGAAACAACAGTAAAAGCATTTTTTAACTCACACTCTCAGTCAGTGACACTGAATGAGCAGTAATAGGAGAGGGCCAGATCGGTGAGAAGCCAAAGACAAGAACTAATTCCCCAGGTCTACACACACAAACACACATGCACACACTGTTTTATTTCTTGCTGCCAATTCCAACTGTGCAAACACTGCACAGCACCTGTGCACCTGTGTCCGAGGTGTTTCACAGGGAGAAGACGTGCACAAATGTTCATATTATTCTTAAAGACTTAGCTTCATCTTAAGACTTTAGCCAGAGACTGGCCAGCAGCCAGGTTGTAATGTATGTAAAGTATCCATAACACTGTCTTTGTCCTCTCAATCTGTCCTGTAAGCGCCACAACAATATGGGAGTGCCTATTTCCATCTGTTCCTCGCTCCTTTGGGTGTGTCTGAGAATCTTGTCTGTTTCTCCCCACACCTTCCAACCATTTGTTTTTCTGCAACAACACACCTCAGAGAGAGAGAGAGAGTGCGTGTGTGTGTGTGTGTGTGTGTGTGTGTGTGTGTGTGTGTGCTATGTTCCCCCCTGGGCTTCGTGCCAACCTGTTGCATCTATAACTACTGTATGCATACAGCCCCACCAAGGCCTACCTGCTGAAAAAGCTTTTTTCTATCATTATGTCAAGTTGATGGACAGATGCAAACAAACAAATGATTTAGTTGTGCCATGTATTTTGTACATAACAAATGCCTGTCCTTATTTGTTTGTTAAAAGACCATTAAAAATCTAAATGTAATGGGAAGTGATAGGAAAATAGATCTTTCAGTTTAACTATCACAAAATGAGTCACCAAATTTTGTTTGTTGATACAGGACATACAAAAATATTACTATATTTTAGGGGAGTGGTTAAGCCAAATGTAATCCCAACCAATCACACCCTGTGGATCACAACAAACCATTGTGAATGAACAATGCCATCAGAAGATGAATTATAGGTAAAATAAGAAATAAAGTAAAAGATACCCTCTGGACTCAACCCAAATAATAAGAGAAAAGAGGTCAGGCTTTAGCAGCAATCCCTGGCTTCCAAATCAATTGCACCTTTCAAGCATATGTTCACCTCCATCCCTCTGACCATCCATCTAGCTCTGGCCCTTCTCACATCTCTTTCCAGGTGTTACCGTATGCATGGGAGCACCTGAGGTGCACCTGAGTGCTAATTGCTGTGTTGGGAGTCTCTATGGTAGCAAAGATAAACAATGTTGCAATGTATCACTACGGTGATAAACTCAGAGCATGCCTAAGAGTTATAAAGATTAGTCATCTGAACAGCTTGTTGGGAAAACTGATGACAAAGGCCGGGAGACATAGTAGAGCTGAATGATAATGGACAAAACACTGACCAGGAAGGTAAATACTGTGCAGTTAATTTGCTTTGAGGTCATTAGCTCATATTCACTGAAAGTTACACTACGCAGGAACAAAAGTCTTTGGCTTAAATAACCATATTTCGTGACTCTAGTATGCTGCCAAAATAAACGTGCCAAAATCTGAACTTACCAAGCACACATTGAACTTAAATACATTGTACTAAACTCTCTCACCAGCCTCAATCTCTCCAGCTCTTCCAGTGCCCTCATATATATGAAAGTCAATCACATCACTGGAGCAGAGAAAGACCCATGCAGATGAAAGTCTGCATTCCAGCGCCCACCAGTCCGACCCGCCGCCCAGCATTCCATCGACAAAACTTATCAACACCCACCATCAAGGATTCTATGCCCACTCTGTACTCTAATGTACCTGTTCCTACCTGTTAATACTCCTTTATTCTTCTATTTATCTGTGCTGGACTTTTTTCAGTTGATTCTACTCAAACATTTAGAGTTGTTTTACTTTAACTGTTCTAATTCTATTCCATTCTATTAAATTGTTTCACTCACTTCCAGTTTCACTGAAGTCCTCCCGTACTATCTCCGTTGTACATTCATTCATTTTACACACACACCAGTTATTTGCATTTCAGTAATTTAATAATATCTGTTCTATCCTCCCAAATTCATGACTACACACCTACATTCTCCTTCTATGCATTAAGGCATACATACAATCACCAGCCCCTGTTGAATGTTTATATTCCAAGACCATGAATAGAAAATAACTGTGGGATGATGTCATTGTTTTGTCGGGGCAGGATTATCTCTTGCTTGCACACTGCAAAATTTTAACAGAAAGCCAGTGTTATAAACTGGGGTGTGGAGTTTAAGATATGGTCATTTACCAGATAGGGAGACTTAACAAAAAAGATGCTAATAAGTTGCATTGTGGGAAATGTAGGATCAAGTATTTTTGAAGCTTGACTTATACTACAGACAAAAAGTCTGGATATCCTGGTTTTTTGGATTTTTAGGTTTAGTTTTGTTTTTGTTTTTCAAATTTCTAAAAGCGTTTCCAAAAATCATTTGAATGGGATGCTAAATACCAAACTGTTGAGTTCTCTGGCTTTACAGTCCAATGAAATTTTTGCAGCATTAGTTTCCTCTACCACAACAAGACATACACAAATCATAATAATTACACTGTACACATATTTGCCACTTGTTCATAAATCATAGGACTATTAATGGAGTACAATGAGCAAAACTGGGCATTTTGACTGCTGGCATACCTGAAGCAATAGGGTTTATGTATAGTATGCAACACAGTCATCAGACCATGATCCATCCTAATTCCAATCCTGCTGATCAACATGTCTCTAGTACTGTGATGACGCTTTCCTTGATTTTGATTTAATTTAGGTGTTACCTTATTATGTGTTGAACAAGATCAGTGGCTGTTCCCATTGCCCTAGGAATTTGCTATGAATGTATAATTTCTGCACACAAGTTAATACCAATCCTAAGTTAAGTCCTAAAGCACAAACCAGGTGTCTTTAGAACATCATACTCGATTATGTATAATAAAAGTAAGGAACATGAGTCATGGAAATGAACAATAATTTAGTCATAAATTTGAGCTTTTAAATAAATGGACTGGTACTTACGCTTTTTCAGTCTTTTCGACCACTCAAAGCGCTTTTACACCACAGATCACATTCACCCCATTCGCACACACATTCATACAGCACATGTTCTATATAATGTGCTTTCTAAACACATGCCCACACACCGATGTGACACACACACATCGGAGGCAATTTGGGGTTCAGTATCTTGGCCAAGTATCCTTGGGCAAGACATGCAGACTGGAGGAGCCGGGAATCGAACCACCGACCTTCTGATTGGTGGGCTACTGCCTACCTCCTGAGCCACAGCCTCCCCGACAAACTGGTACCTGGTGAAAATGCAACCAGAAATTGGCAAAGTATTCAGACACATGTTCGGAATCAAGCAATCATATCTAATGGCTAAACCAGTTTAATTTGTTGACAGTGTAAATAACACCCTGTTTGATTGTAAACCTGCTCCCAAACACAGTTACATGCCAGTCACAGAAATGTGTGCACGCACACATACACGCTGCGCACACACACACACGCACGGGTTACACTCGGGTCTTGCCCTCCCACTCTTCCTGCTCAGTTCTAGCAGACCCTTCTGCAAAACGCACTGTGAGGTCAAGTCTTCTCTGAGGTTAATATTACTGTTTCCACATGAAAATACACAGCAGAAAAAGAAGAAATGAGAGAGAGAGCACACCAAAAAATCTGAGGTATGGATAGATTCAACAGCAGCTCAAACGTTTCTCCAAAGAGGTATAGTGATTTTGACCATTGCATCTTTGAGTGACGACTGGGAATTAATGACACTTGTTTAGGGAGATCAGGAAAATTCATACAGAGTAAAATTTCAAAGAAATAATAGACCAAAAATAAAGAGAGTCTCCTTTAATAAAGAACACATGCTGACTACAAAGAAGGATACTATCTCTAATGTTCCCTTAATCTCACTCGCCAAGATTCAGATTCCATACTTACAGTTTGTTCAAACACTTCCTTCATCGCCCCATTTGGCAGGGTGCTGAGCATAGCCTCCTAAGATGCAGCTTTCACCTAAGATGCAGATAAATGCAAACTGTATCTCCTTCTGTTTCTAAAGTTTAACCCAGGCTCTTCCTCTTTAAAGAATAGACTAGTCCACATTAGCTTTTAATCATCTAGCCACACCTGAAATTTAAATTGCACACAGATGAAAGATTCTGCTCATTAAATCACATTGTAGCAGCTAAAAGTAGGATTTTAAGTATTGCCCCTTTAAAATGGTGGTTTGTTAGGAGCAAATAACAGCAATGGTTAGGGCTTGAATATCAGATTACCACACAACATGATATGTTACGATAGACAACTGACAACATCAGCTTGGGCTTTAAGAAATTGTAACAGGTTGTTCTCACAATTTTTCTAATACTGTATAGTCTAAACAACTGCTCATAAATTAAGAATATAAGTTGCAGATGAATTCCATAACAAAATGACCACTTGCTGCAGCCCTAAAACACAACACACACAGAGTAAGTACATGTGGCACCATTAAAATTTTTAACAGCTATTAACAAGCAAAAAGCAGAACTGCTCAGAGAAATTGCATGGCAAAAGAATGAAACAACTCTGCTGATGATATTAATGGCACCGCCTTGTTGGACACATCACAACAAACCTTATTGCCAATACTGATTAATGATTTTCCATCTGCCACACGACCCAATAAGCCAACAAGCTTCCAATATTTGTGCCTCAATCCTTAAAGCATGTGATGTCTGATGATTACCCAAGTCCCACTGTTCGCCGTCAATGATGGAGGATCATCATCCAATGAAAGAAACATTTTATATAATTGTAGATATTTATTTTCCAAACTAAAGTTCCATTAATTCTACAATATTTAACATAATGATATTACCTGTAATTACTTCTTCTGTTCAGTAATCCAAGCAGAATTAAATTCCTCATAAAGTCTTGTGTGACTGAAGGGCAATTATCCTTTGACTGCACTGGTATTTGGTTGATTGCGAAATTCCATTTAAAGCTGTCAGGCCAGTGATTAAAGAACAACATGTGGGTTAGGTTTTGACATGTGCAGTTAGACAAGAGGTGCCTAGTGACGCTACAGGAAAAGTGACGAAAAGGTAGGCATTGTTTGTTCCAGTCATACCTTGAGACAAATTATGCGAACAATATTTCGTGCCGCCTCAGCCCTGCTGTGCCGGCAGGCGGCGTTGTGGGGTCCTTCCATCTCTTGGCTCACGTCCTTGCCCGACGGCGAAGTATCGTGCTTCCCACCGGGTGCCTCCCGCAAGAAGGCCGTCACATCATACACCCTGGTCCCCAGCAGGCAACAGGACTCCTTAGTGCAGTGGCAGGCCACCTCCCTCTCCGTGAAGAACCGGGGACGTGGACGGTCTGACAGTGGAGATGAGGCGTCCGCCTTCAGCCGAAAACTGAATAAAGGAGGGGCAGAGACCTCCTCAGAGGGCCGTCTGACCTGACTGTTGGACTGAGAGCTCAGCGGCCGTTTACCCAACGGCTCAAAACTAAAAAGTGTCAAGGGAGGACAGCGACTGGAGGCGGCGTCTGTGGGGCGTTCACAAGACCGGAAAAGACCACGGGATACACATAAGTGACTTTCTGGCAGCTGGATGTTTCAAAATTTGGAAATGCATGACAAAGTTGTCTTTTCTTGTTTGGAAACACGTGTTTTCTGATTTCCAGCATTACTGTTCATCTTAAAGCCCAAGGAAAGACAGGTTTTACTTAAGGCTACAAAGGATACCCGATTCCAT
>BRZM01002677.1:25580-44531 GCA_033238685.1 Lates japonicus | reverse complement strand
ATGACAACACCTGTAATCACACTGATCTCTGGAGTCTGATCGGAGCTGCCTTTGACAGCTGCTTAGCTATCAATACCGTATCAGATAATCTTCACTCAAAGGATTTTTTTGGCCCATGTTAACATAAAGGCCATTTCAAAGCCATTTCAGTGCAGCAGTAGCTAATTTTCACCTTTCAAAACCCACACTGCTGAAAACTAAGTAACTTTTGTCCCTTGTTAAATTTATATGGCTATAATCACATGGAGGCCAAATGTTTTTTGGCATTATGTAAATGTATAGAAATTTCATGCTTTGTAAGTGACATCAAGTACGTAACCAATACGTGCAACAAATTCACTCCAGCCACAATTCATCCAAATAAAAAATCATTTATTTTCATTAATATTATTATTATCATCCATCATCATTCTATCTAGAGAGAGTTCACCTGCTACCTCAGAACTGAGAAAAGGAAGACGCTCATTGTCTGTCAGTTGGGCTACATGCGATAGGGAGGGAGGAGGGGGGGCCGTCAGACGGATGGATGAATGGGTTGGGAGGGGAGGGACCTGTACAGGCTCACACTCCTGATCATTCTCCATGCTGATGCAAACAAAGAGGGGACGATATAAAGGAGGGATGGAGAGATGACAGAGAGAGGAGGAGAGACTGAGTTGTCTTTAAAAGAAGTTTGTCCTTCTTGACCTACATGAGACTGAGCTGAGGAGGAGTAAAGACCATTTGAGGGGACAATGGGAGCAGCTTCAGTTTCATTGGCTTCAGTTGCTGGGAACCGGTATGCTCAATCACAGACTGATACAGAGGAGGAGGGTGTACACATGTGTGCATGTGTGTACAGAGATGTGCTTGTACTGATGTATGTGTGTATCCATATGCATATCTGTGTGTGTGTAACTGGTCAGAGTTACTTTATCCCTTGCTACTGTAATAATTTGTCAAAGTACGGCCACAACCGGCACAAAGTTGGAGGCAGTAACAAACATCCTTCTTCCACCTCAGAAAGAGAGAACATGTAAGGAAGCGGTGAACAAAGAGTAAATTGTGACATTTAATAGACCTTTCAACTAGACGTTTATTCTTAGATGCGTTTTATTTTCTCAGTCGACTACACTGCGAACATAGTAATGGCAACCACGTTGTCCTCTAATGACCTCTGATCAGTCACAGGTACAGATGGGTGACAGGAAGGAGAATAAACAGAAAGCTACAGTAACAACTACAGATGCTTGCACATTGGTGGGCAATGGATCACTCTGTGGAGTTCCCTTCATTTTATTTCATTTGTCAATTTGTCATCCATCTGTACATCACTGTGTCTTTTATGGTACTATGAAGGACATGTACCTTATTACATGCTGGTGGTGATAAGGTGGTAAGCATGTAGACCACCGGCTTTTGAAGAATGAATGGGATTAGCAGCTAGTCCAGTAGTTGCCAGCTGGTTTGTTTGAGGGAAAAACTTAAATCAAATGAGAATGAAGTGTATTGTTGCTTTCAGCATTCACCTAAGCATCCACAGTTCAGATCCTGCTGTCCTATCAGTCTGTTCCGTAAGTGGCTGGAGGTTGTACATAAAGTTATACATGTAATAATGTAACCTGTACATTATGTAGAACTAGAAAAGTTTTAATTAAAACAAACTACAGTGATTAATGAGCCACTTTTCAAACTGTTACCTGTGTTTCATCGTACTGTAGTATTGCCACCGGAAACCATGTTGTTGTCAGAGTTTGATAGAGACTGCTCCTTAACTACTGGGTCTACAGGGGTGAGAAACATATATAAGAATTTCTTACAAACTCAAGTTAATGCTAGTTGGAGATTTTAAAACATATCACATGGACTCATCTATGTAACACCGGCATGCACCTGCTGGTAAAACAGAAACAGCAAACCAGAGTCTACTCTGTACATGCAATGTTAAGTATATAAGAATGTAAATGCACCTGCTAGCAAAGACACCAAGGTCAGCAACATAATTGTTGTAATTTGTTATCCATGTATTCACCACTGGCGACTGAAGTGATAAGAACCAATCAGGAACTGAAAGTAGGTGTCTGTGTCATTGTTTCCAAAAGTCTCCATCCAGACTAAAACACAACCCTAGAACTAAGCCAGCAGCATTTCAGTTTTAGGGCAAGAAACTTGGAGCAGCGGAAGCAGATGTAAATGTAGTAACAGTGATGTGTTTTAAACATACATGTGGACGTAGCTTGGACTTCTTTAGCTTCTAAAACCCTGCTGAGCTGGGAGTTTGATGTTTGCTGGTGGGGGGCAACAAGGTCTGGAGCGTTAGGGGCTGAATGACGACAAAATTGCAAATCATTAAAGACTGCGATTATTTTTACCCCTTTTAGCTGCCTCAACAGTTCACACACACAGCACTGCAGGAGCAACAGAGCGACAGGCTGTAAACTTTACCACCACATCTCATCTTAAATGGGCTTAACCACAAAGTTAACTTGAGTTAGTTAGACACTTGAAAACAGATATGAGCAACAGCGGTAGAGCGAGCTCATTCTGGTCCGGCCACGTTTCACCTGCATGCTCATCCTGAGAAAGCTAAAGCTGAAACTACTGGTGTTATGAGGGGTAAAACCGAGAGATAACTGAGCTGGGACCAAGACGCAAACAAGTCTGCAGTGTTTCCACTATACATATTTTGTAACGGCAGCCCACCACGGGAAAATTATTGCAGCTGATATTTTAAAGTTGCAGAATACCCTGTTGAGCTGAGAAGGAGAGAGAAAGAAGAGAAAAAGAGAGAAAATGGTAGAATGAACTAGCTCACATTAAGTTAGTTTATTGTATTTTGTATTTTCTAATCGGACAAATCCCAGAGTTTTAACCAGCTGTGTCTGGTTCTCACTGCCTCTGTGTACCTGTTCGTCTCCTTCAATATTGTATCAGCCTTGAAAATCACCACAGGCAGCAGTATGACCATGTAAAGTTACTGCAAAGAAAAGTCAGCCAAGAGAACGTAGTGCTACTTTGTTTGCTCGCAGAACCGTTCTATGGTCTACGGTGTTTTTATGTCACACTACTTATTGTTAGAATAAATACATTTCGGATTCATATTTCATTCCTCATCCATCGGGTTAGTTCACAGAGCAGTTATTGCTCAAATATTCAAATTGTAATGCTCCACTGCATGTTTCATATATGGTGGGAACCTGACCAGCCTGACTCAAAATGTTATATCATTATCAAACAAACACATCTGTCAGAAAAATTGCACTGATTTTTTCTCAAAATTGTCCTAGTCTGAGCCTAGATGCCAAACATTAAAGCAGTTCATATTCTATATTTATTTAACAATCTATTCCATTCAAATTCACTGACTGGAACTGTTATCATGAAGGAACTGATAGGAGACAGCCTTGTAAGTAGGAAGAGTTAGAGGTAAACTTTATTATTCAAATCTATATTCCTGTGTGTTAACATCTATAATGACACTGGCATGAATACTAGCTCTGTTTTCAAATTACACAAAACTCTCACCATGTCTCACAGTGTTCCTGGTTGTGTTACCTGTCTAAACTGTGTGCGGTAGTGTTTGTTTTGCTTACAGAAGTAGGGGTGCTCCATGGCCTCGGTGGCGGTCAGCCTCTGTTGGTGGTCATAGCGTATCAGCCTGTCCAGCAGGTCCAGAGCTTCAGGACTCACCAAGTGCTGGTTCTCCGTCTGCACGTTCGTTCCCAACGCTTCCTGCCTTGCCTGTAGAACAAACACAGGTGATAGTTTGACACTGCCACTTAAATGGTAAAAGGGACATCTACTGATAGTGCAATGACAGTACAGTACTGACCACTGTGAGAGGAGCTCTTTTTGTCTTCTAGATTTGTTTTGTTACTATTTTGTCAATTAAGGCAATAAAGTGTGAACATTTTCTGTAAGTAAACCATGGATAGCACATGAACTCCATTCCTTCTGGAGATGCACCTAATAAGGCAACTGATTTTTCTTTTCTTTTTTTTCCTTCTTCGCAGCTAAGTAAAGAATTCTCGTTTCCAGTTTGTATCTCAATTTCTCTTACTCTGTTTATTACAGCTCTTGTAGCACAAACCAGTTCATGGAAATGCACTTAATTTGCATCTTCAATTTTTTTTTTCTTTTCCTGCAACATTTCAAAAGTTCACCTAAAATTTGTTTGACACAATTTTATGTGGAAACACACTATTGAAGTTGTGAGAAGTACAGGAGGAAAAAAATGCTAACTGAGTAATGGATGTAAAATAAAGGTTTCAACATTAAACTAAATGATTTCCACAGGGAAATTTTATGTCTGTGGCTGTCTCAAAATGGTGTAAAAAAATCGCCTTCCACCTCAGCTAGGGCTGGCGACAGGGGAAAAATCATATCACATGATTTTCACTTGGTCGGCGTTGATAGGTGCTGGCTACGGAGCAAATCAAATCACTATTTTACAAAGTTAAAGTTTTTTACTCCTAAGTGAGATGTGAAGATACCATAAGGTCAGATTGGTTGCTTAAATGTTGACTATTTATATAAGTTATGCTGTAATACTTTATTGGTAGTCAACATTTGGGGCCATATAACTTTGTTAACACTTTTTTTTAGCTGCCTCACAGTTCACACACAGAGCAGGAGCAACAGAGCAACAGGTCAGTAAAACCTTGTTAACCAGATTCCAGAGTTCAAAATGACCAAACAAAATGGACCAGGAGTTAGATACTTGATGAAATGAGGACAGAGCACAGTGAGTGGCAGAGTGAGTCGCCCGACATACTGTCTGCTCCGTGTCAGGTGAGAGCTACAAGTCACGAATGGACAATCAAAGAAGGATGGGTAGTTATTTAAAACGGTTGAAGAACTGAGTTGTGACTAAGACGCCAACTGGTATCTGCAGTGTTCCTGCTAGAGGAGAGTCGCCTCCGATACTGCTCCGCTCCAGAGGCTGCAGTGGTGCAAGGTGAAGTCGTGTTTGTAATCACCACTGTGCTGCAGTTTCAACCCTGTACAATTCATAATGGCAAAACAAGAATATGTAAGGCTTGGTTCTAGGTTCTGTCTTGGTGTTTTCACCAAAAGGAAACCTAGGTTAAGTTTCAGTAGGTTCCCCAAGCAGCTCTAGAAGAGTGAGCAGTACTCACTGTCCTAACAGGGTCTCAGCGTGGGTCTCAGTTCAGAATGGTACGTACGCTAAGTAGCCAAACAGCTCATCTGTCCCAGGACTCATAACGACCAAACTAGAAAAATGACAACAAATGTGGGCTCAAACTTGGCAAATATGAATATACATTATCTGTTGTTTTATCCCACCATGCTTGTCTTCCTTTCTTTAAAGAAAAGAGATAAATTTGTTTTTAAGTTTGAACTCATTCTTTAGATGAGAATATAAATAGCCACTCATGTGTCACTGGAAAGAAACTCTCCAAACTTTAGTTGTGCTTAGCAAGCCCAAAGTGCCCTTCCAAGGTCACCATTAACACTGGAGAGTGAGACACTACATCTGATAAAAGGTCTAGGACACAACCAGGGTTGTCTCCATTACATGTTTAGGACATCCTATGCTACACACAGCCCTGTACATGCAGTAAAACAAATCTGACTTTTCCATTTCTCAGTATTTTCCAGTACATGTGTGCATGAAATCAGCAATATGTCTCATTGATTTAAAAATGCTACTCTTGACTTCTGTGTGTAGGAGCAATATGTTGAAGGTACCTGGTCATAGTTGTTCTGTCCATGGAAGAAGGGCTCCTTTTCGAAAGATCATACCACAACACATACCAAGCTCCATGTTCTGAATTATAATCAATATCTGAAAATGCTAAAATCATCAAATGCACTGCCGATGAGGAGAACACAGACATGCAAATTATCCATGTGTGACTACAGAAATATCTCAAGAATGTATTGGCAAGGTAAGTGTGAAAGGTATATCTATGTTTTATGTTATTTTGTGTAAAATGTAGTAGAAAGCAATACAGAAAGAAAGTTATATAAGGTATATAAGGTGGTTATAAAGTCCCGAACATCAGCAGGTGTTAAATGTGGTCTTATGTGTGTGTATTACCTGCAGTAATCCACCAGGAGTTCAGGGTCTTGAAGCATCGTGGAGGCCACTTGACGCTGTACTGGGATGGATGGTAGAACTTCACAAACCCCAGTCTATTAGACGAGCTGTGAAACACATAAGTATCTCCTTTCAGCTTCACTCCTTAAGGTTGATTCACCATAGCTTTATACCCCTGCTTGATAATATAGCACCACATTTCTTTTGATGCAGTATTGCACTCACTTTCTAGAAATCACTTGTGCCATTTCTTAATTCTTGACTTTAACTATGGGCATCAATTAAATGCACTCACATTTCCTTCCGCTCTATGCTTTTACTCTCATGCCTTTGTCCCTCCCACTGCAGAGAGAAGAATGTGAGAGAAATTCAAGAGCAGAGATGCATGCAGAAAAGATGGAAGGGGGAGAATAATCAAGAAACACATATTTTTTGTGAAATTAGATGTTTCCTCTCAGGTGTCATTCGAAGCAACATTAGTTTCTGAGACATCAGCACAGCTGGATCAGCTGTCAGTTGGCTAACTATCTGTGTATGTTGACTATTTATAGTACATATGTAATACTATTTATAGTCAACATTTAGGGGGCCATATAACTTTGTTAACACTTTTTTTTAGCTGCCTCACAGTTCACACACAGAGCAGGAGCAATAGAGCAACAGGCTGTAAACTTGTATAACCAGATCTTGTCTTAAAATGACCAACAACAAAACTAACTGTGGAGTTAGATACTTGATGAAACGGAGGACAGGAGCGACAGCGTGAGGCGGGCAGAGTCGCCCGATACTGTCTGCTCCGGTATCAGGTGAGAGCTGTCTGCAAGTCACGAGAATGGACACCGCTGTTATGATGGTAATATTTAAAAACGGCTGAGAGAACTGAGCTGTGACCAAGACGCCAACTTTATATCTGCAGTGTCTCTGCTATATACATTCTATAGTGGCGGCCCACCTTGGGACAGTTATTGCATAAATGCGCATCATTATAAATTAGCAAAATACTCGGTTCTGTGCTGTGTGCATCAACTTAACCTGATGTGCTTCGAACTCTGTTCCAGCCACATGACTGGTTCGGCACAGCACTGTTCTCATTATCACTGGCTTTTCTTACTGCAGCCACACAGGTGAATGAGTTCTATCAACGCTAGCATCATGTCTTAAATGTCTATGGAGGAAAAGTAATATCGCGATTAAGAATGGTAGTCCCATTAAACCCCATTAAGAATGGTAGTTTAGGGGTTTTGCAGGTGCTGCTCTTTACTTTGTCTGCTCAGCCATCTCTGCTCAAGCTGCTCTGCTGTTGCCATTTCTTTGTAAGATGGTCTGAGTAGTGACATTAAAGGCTTTCATGAACTGGTTTAGGACCAAACTCTGCTATAACATCCACCAACAGGATCTAAGTACATTGATTTAGATGGAAAGTTATATCTGCTATTTTACTAATCTCACTCCTAATGTACTCACACACATTACATGGGCTCCATGTTTATAAAAGCCTATGCTACTGCGCTAGCTCCATTTCAAAAGGGGAAATAAAGAATATGGAAAAAGGATAGAGAATGCCAGAGAGAAAATAGTGAGAGCGAAAATAGAAAGGCTGAAAGGTAAAGAGATGTAATATTAAGAGTGTGTGTGTGTAAAGAAAAAAGATCATATAGGCACCACCCTACCTTTCAACTGGTAACAATCATCACACGTGCTTGACGCCACGGTGTATGATTCCTAATATTTCAGACAGTAGGTCCAGAGCCTGAGACACACTAGACACACAGACAGACATAGATTATTATGACACACAGACAAGCACACAATGTCAGAGAAGCTACTGTATTATAATTAAAGTAGTCTTTGAATTCCTGCCAAGAAAATAACCGCGCTCAGCACAATGCACTCACACCGTAATATTTGTTTAATGCTGCTTATTAAAAAAGATCATGTGTTAATGGTATGTAATGGAAACAAGTCTCACCTTCAGTAGTTCATACATATAGAAACGGATATCATAATCTGTCAACTTCTGGTACAACTCCTGGAGGGAAACACAAATCTGTGTGAGGATGTGAACCCTTAACCCTTTATTTGCTGCCCCTGCACCATTGTTACTCCTTACTGATAAAAACATCACTATAACACGACAAAGAGGCAACTGGCTGTATTAAAAGCTCTCAATGTGGCCTAAAAGGAGACTAATAGAAACATGCAGAAAAGAGGTGGCGATTGTACCTTAAAGTCTGTGTTATTGATGCATTCAAAGACAAGCGCCGGAGTTCTGGACTGTACAGCCACCAGAGAATCAGAGAGGGACGGAAAGTGTCAGAAAGTCAAAATCAAGACAGAGAAAAATCATAGACAACACTGAAAAGATGTGGTTCAATGATTCATACCCACAGTGTGATCTGACCCAAACTCAAAATACAGTAAAACCATCTGCATCATGCATGAAAGACACACAAGCTATCATTCTTGCTTTATTTCAACCAAGCCATCCAAAAACTGTGAATATAATTACAATTTTCTAAACCCCTATAGTTATCCCAAACAAAAGGACCCTGCAGGTTCCCACCACTGCACTGAAAGACCTCCTGGCCAGATCAGTGTGCTTCCATAGCCTAAATATATTCTTCCTTCCTGGTTTGTTGATGTTTCCCAGTTAAGGAAAGTTGTAAAAAGGTATATTCAGTCTGGTTTCCAACACAGACTTACCACAAAAAATACTGAAAATTTAGAAATACAGAAATAAGTGGCTCATATGTAGAACTGTGATATTCCCACAATTCTCCAGATAATTACCAAATTTTCTGACTTTACTTTTTGGATTACACTCCTCTAAATTAAGATATCCCAGAAATTCCAGGACCTGTGGGAGCCCCAACTCTGTAAAAACAACAATAATCACAACATGCGTAACAGTAAAATTGGAATTGCAATGTTTCTATCTCCCACGTGCCAACAGCTTTCACCTTCCTTGACATAAGTAATCATCACATCCAGCCCATAATCAACAATCAGTGCCTCCTAAAGGTGATTACATCATTTGCAACACCTGTGATCACTCCTGAAATCCATGATTTCTTTTAAACTCATTATACTATTGACAGTTGCTTACTTTCACTTTAACATCCAGAAGGTAGCCATAACAACTGCATGCTGCAAGAAGAGTCATTATTTGAGACTCGTAAGAGTTAATAAAAACAGTCAAATACAGTCAAAAATTTTCATGTTGACTTGAATTTCTCACAACAAACTCTAAATGCAAGATCAGGCATGGTGACTACTTTAATTGGGGACCCACTGGTCATACATTGAAGGACAGGTTGACTGACAGTCAGGTGCCCATATGAACACTGACACAGGTTTTGCTTGATGTAATCCTTCCTCCTGTTCATACAGATCATTAGAAGATCCCTTCTCAATGTGCTTTCAGTGTTAGTGATGAGGAGCAAATTCCACCATCCTTATTCTGTGTAAAGATACATTCCAAAGTCTATGGCTGATGCTTCATGAAGGAGAGTGACTTAAGAGGATACTCACTTGGTTTGTCTATCTCAGACTGCTTAAGCTTCATATTAGCTCTAGAGTTTTACAAGTTTTGGTTATACACATAACAAGACCTATAGATTCTCCTCCTCTGAAAGCAAATCAGGAAGAGATTGTTCAGTGCCTGGTATGATCAGGAGGAACTACAATATTACATTACATACATAAATTACATCATATAATTACAGGATTACAGACTGAAAAACCTGCTTCAATGTTCATACGAACAACCTACAACCTTAAGATTTCAAACAGGCTTGGAAAAAAATGAACCTGTCCTTTAAGCAAGGCGAGCATCACCGCAAATTTAAAAAATTCCAGATTAGATGTGGAGCTTTTGAACACTAGTAACACTATAGAACAATGCTTTTGTGAGGAGGTTTTAGGCTTTAGCAGTGATCCAGAGTCAGAGGTCATAATGAACCAAAAAATGTAGTGATGCACCAACAAAAGACAGGGAAAAGGAGGACTGCCCTCAAACAGTGGAGAATTAAAAAATCTTGCAAATGTTTTGAGGTTTTAAGGAAAAACCTCATAACAGTGTCCTAGGCTACTGGATGTTTGACAATTTAATACAGTGAACTAGCAGTGTGAGCTAATGTGGCACAAGCACTCTTAACTTTTGGTATGTTTCAATCCCACACTCTTCATCTATTTTTTTATTTTAAGAAGGACTGAAGAGTCATTAGTGTGCTTACCACTGGGTCTTTGACTGTGTCCACCAGTCGGATGATGTTGGTCCCTCCTCGCAGGTTCTCCAGAATCTTGATTTCTCGCTTGATCTTCTTCTTCTTGACCGGCTGATTCACCAGATGAACCAAGCAAGACAAACAAAGACAGATTTAACAGAGACGTCTAAGACAAGAAAAAAAATCACATCAATATGTAAAAGCAGCGAAGTTTGCCTGTGTGCTATTTCTGACTCCTCATCTTGAACTTGCTGATTCTGCGTGCCCTGCTGCTTCTGCATTCTTCAGCATCAGTCTGTCAATCTCACTTCAAAAACATTAAGTGGTGTCAAGGGGTTGATGTTTACATTTAAATGACTGGCAGATAACCCTTATGTGTCACCTGCAACACCAGGACAATAGCTTCAAACAATATCCATCTTGTTTTTTATTAAGTGGTCATAATCTCAGTCAGGCTCAGCTGAACAGATGCTAGTGCAGCAGGAAGTCACGAGGGGGCCTATGTTTGGTTAGAGGGCATTTTAAACACTGCTTCAGACTGTGGCAGAACAAGAATGGACTAATTGTGTTTAAGTTAGTGATTCATCTGCATACTAATTCAAGAAGGATTGTTAAAAACCGCTATGATTATGTGTAACATTTGTTCTTTGAGTGGACTTTCTGTCTAGAGTTTTAGTTATCTGCTCACTGTGGAGTTATTCATCAATAAAAAGATCTGTAAATACATTAATACATTCTGAAATAAATGAATAAATAATACTAGGTAGAACCTGCATATCTTGCAGCTAGCTAACAGAAGTAGGAGGTTGTACTGGTCAACTAAGCTTGTACACCACTTGCAAGACAAAAGAGAGCCAATCAATCAGAGTCTGTAACGAGTCCTGCCTTTAGAGTGTGGCAAGTTACACCCACCTCATTAGCATGACATAGTTATTAATACTTTTAAAAATAAGAAAGACAAGGAATAGTGTGTATGTACACTCACACTCACTCTCTCTCTCTCTCTCTCTCTCTCTCTCTCTCTCACACACACACACACACACACACACGAATGTGCATTTGGAAATAAGTTTAATGAAAAAAATGCTGGTGTGTTGAATGCTTATTCCCCCCACTATGTGTGTGTGTGTATAAAATGGCAACAACTATTGTCATTTTGTATTAATCTAGAGCAGCAACAATTAGTTGATTAACAAAAAATGAATCAGCAGCCACTCTTCTGATAATCAATTAATCCTCCAAGTCACTCTCAAGCAGAAATGCCAAACATTTGGTGGTTCCAGGTTGTCAAAAGGTGAGAATCTGCTGCTTTTTCCTTGTCTTGTTTCATACTTATTTCTTTGCTTTGAGCTTTAAGTATAAATGCTTTATAGACCCAACTATTAATCAATTGATTGAAAATATTCATCGTAATATTATTGGCAGATTGATCATTGATAAAAAAAATTATGTCTGAATACTGAGAAAGGCCCATCACAATTTCCTGACATCTTCAAATAAGACAAAGAAAAGTAGGATATCCTTATAACTGAGAGGCCAGAACTTTTTTTAATTACAAAATGACTGAAACAAGTACTTAGTAGGGATGGGCATTGTAACTTTTGAAGTCAATTAGTTAGAGTTAGTTAACGTCTCATAGTTAACCGCATTGCCTTCAGCCAAACCAAAATAATAATATGTTGTCCGCGTCGTGTCACTGCTACTTTCTTAATGTTTCAAGTCACATCACTGTCACTTTATATAATGTTATAACTCTAATCTTAAACCAGATGAAGGATTTTTGTCTTCAGACGTCTGGATCTTCAGCTATCAGAGAAACAAGCTGAGCAAACAGCTGCTCTCAACGTCCTGTGTCCGTGATGCAGAGAAACATTGATTTTTGAAATATGAAAAGTTTTATTCAGTGAGACCTCGGTGGATAGTAAAAACCTCCTGAACGATGAACACTGAAGGAATCCTAACCTAAAAACAAGCTGAGCATCTAGAAACAAGCAGACATTAGCAGCAGCTCGGTTAACAGCCTGCAGGCCTTTATTAAACTGATTTTGAACGTGAAACTACTAAACAATAACTCCTGCGAACACCATTAAGCAACCGCCCCCGTCTGTTCCAGTCTTTTTGCTTGCACCGTACAGAGCACGATGCAGCAGAGATGCAGCACTCGGCAGAAACAGAGCCATGAACAGTTCTGCGTCTCTATGAAATAATACATAAATCTCCACCCCATAAAAAATGTGTCAAATAAAAATTAGATGGCTATCTTTACTGTGACAATTAATCGACTAATCGATTATTCATGCACAACCCTAGTACTAAGTTATCAAAACTATCAACATTTTTTAAATGTCAATTAAATAATCCATCAATCGACTAATTCTTTCAACTCTAAATCAGTTATCAAATAAAACAAAGTAAAAAGTAAAACTCTCACTGTTAAGAGGTCAGAGTTGGAAATGTTTTAGCATTTTGCTTGTTTAATTATTCAACAGTTCCAGCTCTACTTGGAGGTTGAAGAAGTTGAGACAGATGCTTTCATCCAGGCTCAATGTCAGTTTTAAGGAATTTAAACAATTTAGGACTCTGTTCTTTTTATTACGAACCTTGAAATGTCACATACTCCCTTTTCAAGTAGACAGCCAACCACTCATTCCAGTCCAAGACATTCCAGCACTTTATAAGGACATTCAACTGCTCACCTTCAAGATCTTGACAGCCACCTTCTCATTGTTATTGATGTTGATGGCCTCAAACACTTCACTGTCTTCCCTCTGCCCAGCTTACGAACCAGCTGGTGGTCCTCCTGGTTGCTATGGGACAGACGAAACATAGCAGAGCATGTGTGATTGCGAGAAAAGAGAAAATATTTTCAGCACCAGTGTGCAATTAAGTCAGTGCATATTGAGCTGTTGCTATGTGTGTTCCTGTTAGTGAGATGAAAGCGCTGCCTTGGGAACTAAGTGATTTTTGTTTTGGTTTCAAGGCAAAGAGCTGATTTGATCACCAGTCTGACCCGAACATGGGGACAGATGGATGTAAGGGGTGAGCGTCCAGACAGTGCAGAACAGCAAGGTAGTAGGCTGGGAGATGGAGGCTGTACTATCATGGTGTCATCACACCCTCACTGGTAGATATACAATAATAGGACACCCATCTGCCACACTCTCCCATTTCGATAAAACACACAGACACCCATTATGTGCTGTGTTCGGGAATCCTATGCATGTAATTAAAGCATCCTGCAGTAAACAAAATGGCCTCACTTCCAGTTGGTACGTAGACCTCATGGTCCCAGTATACAGCTCTTCAGCGTGTTGTGTCTGCGTACACGGGACTTGCTACCTGGACCCGGCATGGCGGACCCGTAGCTCGGGCGCTTTGCAGGACGTGTGTCACGGAGATATGGTGAGGATCACTTGGACAAGCTGGATGGGGTGGTAAGGGTAGATCGGTGACCGGATATGCTGTCTTGGTGGGTGTGAGTGGAACATCCTTCTTCCCTCGGTAGCCAGACTGAGCAAAAGGGGGGCAGGATGGAGAGAACCGGAGTACTGGGACTACAGGGCCCACGTACCCAACTGATGAGGCCATTTCTGTTACTGCAGGATGCTTCAGTACATGCATGTGATTCCTGAACACATAATGGGTTGTCTGTGTGTTCTTATCGAAATGGGAGGTGTGGCGGATGGGTGTCTGTTGTTGTAATCTACCAGTCAGTGTCGAATGACACTGTGACAGTACAGCCTCTCCATCGGCCTACTGCCGCTGCTGATGCGTCTGGCAACTCGCGCCCGCCCCACGTCCGTCTGTCCCCATGTTCGATCGAACAGGCGACCCCAAATATTCTGCGCCGTCGTAAAATCTGGCAGTTCCCAAAGGCGCGCTCTCATATTTTGAACATAACGGCAACTCATCCTTGTTTCAGTGCGCGCTGTGCTGACTCTTTCGTCACGTATGTTCTCTGTGCGTCTATAACGACGGGACTTCGCCAGCTGGTTCTGGCTGGGCGAAGGAAAGTACAGTGGTGTTTGAGGCCATCGGCATCACCAGCAATGGTGTTGTCAGATCGCTGGTGACGATTAATCGCTGACGAAGAGATGCTGATGTGACTGAATGATGATTTGGCGTTGTCTAGAAAAGAGGTATGTTGTTCTGTAATAAAAAGAATGAGGTCCTAAATTGTTAAATTCATGAGCTGACGCACGAGCACGGATGGCATCTGTGCTCAAACTCGACACTCGAGCAGGCTGGAACTGACGAATATTGGAACAGGCAGAGTAACCAGTGACCGAACGTTTCTCTTGACGTGATTCTGCTGCTGTTTCGACACGATGACTGGTTGGGTTGAGAAAATTGATCGTTGATGGTTGTTGAAATGTTGATGAATTTTGACAACCGACGCTGGGGTTGATAATGATCGTTGGTCGATTAATTGTGCGGTGAAACTGTTCGTATTTTGTTTGTACGGTGGTTATGCTGGTGTTCGTGAGACATGAAACCGACCGTAACTCTGTTTCTGCCGATGCCGTCTGCGTCGTCTTCTGTACGGTAACAGACTCGGAACGTTGTAATGTTCGCCGGGGTCGTGTTTGTGGTTTCACGTTCCGTCGGTTTAATCAGACGCTGCGGCTGGCTGAGCTGCTGCTGCTGTTCTGGGTCGCTCGACTTCATTTACCAGGTTGGGATTCCTTCGTGTTCATCGTTCGGGAAGGTTGCAACTCACCGGTCTCCTAATAAGGCTTTTCATGTCGAAAATCCAGTGTTCTGCATCGCGAACGCAGAGACGAGGCGACTGTTTCGCTTCGGCTTCATTTCTCCTGACAGCTGAATCGAACATCTGACGAAAATCGCTCGTCGGTTAGACCAGGTTATGACGTTGTATGGTGACGATGTGACGAGCGAAGTAACGGTGTTTGACCGTGACAACATGACCGTGACTGGTTTGACGCTGTTTGCATCGTTAACGGGCGTCTGTAATCGGCTGGTGACTTCCGAGACCGGCAAAATGCCCGTCACCGAAGGCTGCTGGTCGATCGTTGTGATTAGCCGCAGCGCAGGACATCTGCTATTTCGTGTGATTGTCGAAGTGGTGACGCACTCTCTGACCGTCCGTTATTTTGTCGATGATTGTTTTCATCGCGATGAATATTTCAATCGATGATTAATGGTTGGTCTCAAGCGTTTATACATTTCTTGAAAATCGAAACGAAATAGTGAGCAAAGACAAGAAGAAGCGGCGAATTCTGCTGGCTGACCGCAGAACCTGATGCTGGCATTCTGCGGAAATGAGCAAGAGGGTGTGGTGTCAGAAGAATGACTTTCTGTTCATTACCAATCAATTATTGCTGCTCTAGATAACTGCAAAGTGATAGTTCATTGCCATTCACACATAATGGAATAATGGCGCGTTTTCGTTGAGCTGCCGGTAAACGTATTGAGGAGGAGGAGGAGGTGATGTGATTGGCTGCATCGCTGATATTCAACTTGTTTTAAGGGCGGTAATAACGTAATCGTGCTGACAGACGGGTGTGCCACGCTCAAGGCGGGACTGATGCGGTCTGGAACCGTTGGCTCTTTGTCACGAAGGTGATGACGCAGCTGAGATGATGCGGTACCTCCTGCTACTGGTGTGCAGATATGCGGGTTCTACCAATGATATTCATTTGTTTCAGGAAATAACTGTTAATGTGTTACAGACCTCTTTGTTGATGATCTTTCACGGTGAAACGAACAAACTCTGGACGAAGAATCCTCAGGGCAAGTACACATAATCGCCAGCGGTTTCTTCGGTCCTTCTTAGTGTGCAGATGATCATAGCAAACACGGTAATCCGTTCTTCTTCTGCTGATCTGGCGTGTTTAAAGCCCTCTAACTCTTGTAGACCCCTCGTGGGCTTTGCTAACTTTCAGCTGAACTGACAGATTATGACAAGATGAATATTGTTGGCCTTGTCCCCTGATTGCAGGTGTTTATAAGGAGTTATCTCGATCATTAAATGTGAGCATCGACGCGACGCCGCTGTGTTTTGGTGAGACGGACGTGCTGAAGAATGCGAAGCGGCGGGCTGCCGCAGATATCGGCAGATGATCGAAATAACGCAGCAAACTCGCTTACGCGATTTTTTCAACGTGTGAACGTCTCTGTTAGTACGTGCTGTTTGTCTTTGCGGACTATCGGTGAATCGACCGGTCGAAGATGAGCGGTCAGATTCTGGAGGAAGGACCAACGTCCGACTGGGCGGACACCGATCGAGCCCGGTGACAACACGCTGACTTCGGTCGCCTTAAAATGAAAACAGATGATGAGGATATTTATGCCAAAAGTGGAATAACGTGCCACGATAACTCACGCTGTGGTTCACTGTGGTGTCGAGCATCCGGTGACCTGGGTTGCAGGCCGTGAGGTTTTCGCCGAAACCCTCGAGCATTTGCGAATTTTTATCGCTGAGGGCGAATATCGCTTTCGTGTTTCTTCATTTTTGGTTCGTCTGACGCTGCTCTGGATCAACAACACAAAACCTGAACCTCGCCGCAAGCGTTCTGGTGTTACTGATGTTCGCCAAGCTCCACCTAATCTGGACTGGAGGCTGCGGTGGGCCTCACTAAGCAACTGTGAGTTCGTTTTCAACTGTTTGAAATCTTGAGTTATCAATTCGTGTGAACATTAGGCAATTTTCGATGTAATCTGTGTTATGTGATGTGAACAATAATGTGACCTGTTGGTTCTCTGATGTTGCCGGGCGCTGGTAATGCTCGTTTTGCTTTCGGAGGCTATGGTGCCGGCAGCAGCCAGGCTGTGGCTGGAGGCTAATGTGGTCTGAGGTTTTCAGGCCAGTGGTGTCCTCATGAGTCACTCTCCTTCATCGGCATCAGCCATAATTTTGAGATGTTGCAGAGACAAGGATGATTGGAGGTTGCTCCATCATGGCGCTGAAGCATTGAAGGGATGTTCTGACCAACTTGTGTTTCGGGAGGAAGGACCCGTCGGCAAACACTGTGATCGTGTTCGCTGTGGGCGCCTGACTGTCGATCGGCTGCAATCGCCGGTGGTCTGACAAAGTGATCGCCGTGATGCGTTGAGACTGTTGTGGTCGAAGTCGGCAGCGCTATGTTGACGAACATTAACTCTTGCGATATCGAAATGACGACTATTTCTTGCGACGTGCGATTAATTATTGCAACTCTGGATGATGAGAATGATGATGACGTCGGCATCGGTATATTGAGTTTAAAGAATCGTGGTTCGGGTGATCACGGGTGTTGCAAATGATGGTCACTGCGGGAACGATTGAATATGTGATGATTGCCATGTCGGGGAAATTGACTGCGTGTCGGTACACTGTTGCGCAGCGTTGGCGTTGTTCGTTTACGGTCTGGAGTTCTGGGACTCTTGTTTGGAGGGTGCGTCAAAAGTGAGAATCGAGAAGGCTGATGATTATACGGAGATGATGAGATATCACGGTTCTGTGAAATAACATTCTTGGCTGTTCAATTTTTCGGTGTTTATTGATGAAGTCTGTGTTGGAAAACCGAACTGAACTGCTACTGTTTACAACTTTCCTTAACGAGGCTTGGCAAACCGGAAGGAAGAATATGTTGGGCTGTGGGCACACGCTGATCTGACCGGGCCGATGGTGAACCTGCTGAATCACTTTGTTCAGGGACCATTATGAGGTTTGGTGTAATTATGTTCACGGTTGCAGACCAACGGTGAAACTCAAAGCAGAATGACCAACTGTTCTTTCATGCGTGATGCAGACTGTTTTACTGTATTTACGGTTGGTCGGTGCCCTGATTATGAATCATTGAACCACATCTTCGATGTTGATCTATGAACACTATATGTGACGACTTTCTGTTTGCCTAGTCCTCTGATTGCTCACGGTGGCTGTACGATCCTCCGGCGATAACTGATGCGTCGTAACCAGACTTTGAGCAATCGCCACCTCTTTTCTCTGGTCTCATACGAGCCGCATTGAGCACCACAGCCGGTTGCTCTTTAATGGTGTTGTAATGATGTTTTATCGATGAGGGCAATGTGGTGCGGGGCGACAGGTTGAGGTCCTCGCACAATTGTTTCCGGGAGTTAACGGTTGACGAACCATGATATCCATTCTGTTATGAACTGCTGCGTACATACCATTAACACATGATCTTTGCAATAAGCGGCGTTAAACAAATATTAGGGTAACCAGTTATGAGCTTGGTTATTTTCTTGACTGAGGTCCAGACATACACGGTGTATCTGATGTTCTCACGGGCGTATTGTGTGTCTGTGTGCATGCAATGATAACGTGCGGTGCGGTGTAAAGACCGCGGGCTGCGCAGTGTGGGAATCATGCGCCGTAAAACCCCTGTGTGATGAATTGACCGCCGGTGAGCAGTGTTGCCCTATGGTGCTTTTTTCTTTACACCACACACTGTAATGCTGCTGTTCGGCGCTTTCGCTCGCTGCCGGCATTCTGTCCGCTTTTCCATGTTTCCCCAGCACAGTGAACTGGCACGTGAGCTTTAAACGTAAGGGCCAACAACAATGACCGACCCGACCAGGAGTGGTCGATATAACTTTCTCATCGTATTGATCTGTTGATGATGATAACGAAGTTTGATCTAGCCAGTTCGTAAACGCTAATGTCACTGCTGTTTCATCTTACGAAATGGCGGCAACAGGCTCATGTTGAATAAC
>BRZM01002677.1:0-12790 GCA_033238685.1 Lates japonicus | reverse complement strand
GGGGCAGCCCTAAAATTGACCTTATGGTATCTTCACATCTCACTTAGGAGTAAAAAGGAAACTTTAACTTTGACAGAAATAGTGATTTGATTTATATCAATATATATCTCGACCGATATGAAAAATCATATTGTGATATGATTTTTTCCCATATCGCCCAGCCCTAATACTATTCATACAATTAAGAAATAATCTCATTCTCTGCATTTAGTGAGACTATGGCGTAACACAGGTACTGTTAGTGTGTATATTATGCTCTCATCTTTCCTCTTTTCATTCTGGACTTTCCCTGGTAAGGCACAGACAGCATTTAAGAGAGCGAGAGCCCAGACCATATGAATGCTGTGTTTCTCTACTATTGCAGGGAGGTTATGATGTAGTCTGGCAGTAAAGTCCTGGAAGAGCTGACCATTGTCCACTTAACACATCAGAGTCAGACCCGCAACATATGCAGAGCAGTACTGTTCCTGTAATACTGGTTTCATCTCTTACCAGAGATGATCACGCGCAGGGTCTTGGCCACCCCGGCCCATGGTGGTCCTAGACAGATGAAAGCTTTGATGTATTTGTCTTTCCAAGCCTGAGGCTGCTGGTTGAGGAAGTACAAGGTGTACATGTTGCCCATACTGTGAGCAATGAGCACCACAGGCCCTCCAGCCTTATTTGCCATCTCTTCAATCATCTTCTGTAGGTCTAGGAAATACTTTTTATTCTCATCTAGAGGAAGAACAAAGAACAACAGAGAAGATGAGTGACTAGATTTCCTCACTGGCCTTCCTGTGAAATTCTCTGCATTTCCAATATTAGGGTGGAGTGTTTTCAAGACTTAATATTTAATTCCTGGTTTGGACAGAGAAGCCCAACAGCAGTGGGCCAGCTGCAAAATCTGACCTGATTGGTTAATTATAGGTAATTTATTCTGACTTCACTGCCTTCAATACTCCTTTCAAAATAGAACTCCAAAAATTCCATGACTGCCAGGAACGCTATTTAAATAGATGTGTTCACCTTTATACATTTATCATCATCCATTTTTTAACTTCCTTATATAAAGTAATATTATTAATATTAATAATTAATTATAATATATATAATAAAATATAATATAATATAATAGTATTTTTGTGCCTGTGTTTGTGCATGTTTGCTCACTTGGGGCTTTCCTCCAATCATATGGAGCTCCTCTGACATCGTCATCTCTAGTGTAGCCCCAGTCTACCAGCGCCTGCACTATAGTAAAGAAATACATGCCTAGAAGACACACATACAAACACAATGGAGAAGAAATGAAGCATTCTACATTTCAGTCTTTTACCCAAAAATAATGAGTAGTGACAAAAATAATTTTTGGAGAATACTTTAACTGAGTCTCACTTCTCTAAGCCACTATTTGGTTATGTGCCCTCAACTCACCCACACTGCGTTTGCTGGGGTCCAAATACTCCAGTGAATACGTCTTTCCAAACCCTGGGACGCGGATATCCACACCCGGAGGGGATGAGGTGGTGTGCGTGGTCCTGTTGTAGATCAATCTGCATACATACACAAATTGTCCCCAGGAGAATTTGAATGAATATTAGTTCTACATCTATGTGAACCACACAAATACATATTACTATAAGGCAACAAAAACACTTCCCATTGTAATTCACTGTTACTCCACAGTTGCGGATGTGAAAAAAGACATTTGGTTTTGGCAAGCAGAAGTGAACATAAGAGAGTACAGAAAATAACTTTTTTTGTACATTTTTGAAATAGAAATAAATCTATGGTTGCTAGACAGGCACTCACACAGGGTTTAGTTATTTTCTAAAAATTCTAATCAGCATTTTATATATATATATATATATATATATATATATATATTAGGGTTAAAAGTCAGAATTTCATCTTCCTTTACCAAAATGTATTTAAAGTGATTTCACTAAAACTGGCAATCAGTTACACCTTTACTGTAACACTTTAGCCTGATGTACCTAAACATGTGAAAAGGATATTTTTTAGGATCTCGGTAATTTTATGTGCTTGGATTAGAGCAGGGCTTTGTTCTCCATAGGTGATAACTTGGTTAACTTCATTTGACTGCTGATGTTTAGACAGTAGCCTAAATTTTCTAGATCTCTGAAGAAGGCTTAAAATTTATCCAGAGCTGTAGACATATCACCAAGTTCTTAAAGTGAGACCAAGTGATTTTTGACCACTAGCCTGTGTTAGCTAATGTTAGAAAACTTTGGACAGATATTGTGTAAATGACATTATTAAAACAGTTTACACTTAACATCAGTTAGACTAGTTTAGACTTAACATTTCTTTACTTGGGCTACTGTTAAATCTTTTAGCACATAACGTTATCTTGTAAATGTCCACTTATGAAAATGTTACATGTAATTAACTGTTATGTTATGTGTAATTATTACAATTTCACAATTTTCACAGTCATTATTCTCATACTAACTAAAGAACCAAATTTAGGTTGGGATACTATTAGCAAAAATAAATCAATTCAACTAAATGTTTCCAACTGGAATATGTTTAAGGTGGTTTGTCAGCTTTAAATTAACTATTGTGCGGCCTCAATAAAAATGTGCTGTTTGTAGCCATTGAATCATATGATCAGCCTGTTTATGAGTGTCGATCATGGGTTCCACTATTTACTCATGTTGCCTTCATTTCTAAATAAAAGCACACCATTAGTTAAGATAACTTTGGACAGATAGACTGTTTATGATTAACAAATCAATCCTCTGACTGCACTACTTAATTGCATCATGGCAAGGTTCTCATTTCAAGATATTGTGGTTCACAGTTCTCATCTCTAAATGAATAAAAAATACAGTATATATTTTCTGAAAACATAAAGCATATAACATGATACGCTGAATGACTAAAACAAAGGCTCACACAATGTCTGACATGTAAGCCCTCCTTTAGTTCATAGCTAATGAAGACATTAAAGGAATGCTGTGTCACCCTCTGTTTCCTTCCATACCTTGTTGAGGGTTCAAAGGTCAGTTTATCCAGTGTATGGTAGACCAGGTCACTGAACCCATCTACATACTCCCTAATAACATTTGGAATTTGGACCATGCCATGTTTTTACTAAAATCAAACACTCAAAACAGCAAAAGAAAATATGTTCATGTATTTGGTCACCACAGAAAAGTACCACATATATTATTATTATTATTATATTCAATAAGATGTTTTCAACAATTAAAAAATACATATACAATACAAATACAAAACACCTATGTCATACCTTATGTTGTCTATCCAACAGTCAATGGCTACAGGGACCAGCAGCTCCAGGTTGAGCCACAGTGTGAAGAAGGAGTCAGTCTTCTTGTAGCAGATGTAATGGACGACACTGGGTTTATCCAGCTTCGCCTCCAACTGGTTTCCCAGATCCCCAGGGACTGCAACGAGCAATGTGAGCTAGGAGTTACTGCCAAGTCACTACACTGGCAACATTTCTAATGTATGCAGTTTTTAGGTGAAATGTCTCATGACATTTGGTACACAAATACATAAGATAAGATAAGATAATCCTTTATTAGTCCCACAATGGGGAAATTTACATGGTCCCCTTAGGAAGAAATGTAATAACTTTGGTGAACCTGCAAAACTAATGGCATTCCAATCAGCCTAAACTCTTCTTGTGTTTTTGCTAATTACAAAATGTCAGCAAACAAGCTTAACTAATAAGGTGAACATGATAAATATCATGCCAGCTTAAATGTTAGTGTGCTGATGTTAACATTTGGCTCAAAGGAAAGCTGTGCCTAAGTTCAGCACCAGAGACCTGCCAACATGGCTGTAGGCTACTTTCCTCCGTGTGGTTCAACATAACCAACTTGCAATGGTCACAGTTTTGCCTCTTTAAGCTATTTGTTTATTTTTCTGTCTGTATAGTAGAACAGATCTTTCTGGTTGCCTCACTGTCAGTGTATCACAACTTTACAAAAGCACAGGCCTTTGTCTATGATTGTAATATTTTATAGTTTGTTTTCTGTTTGTCTGTAGGAGCATCAGTAGTCAAAGGTTTGCTCAATGGCAGTTTGCACCCATTGTGGCATCAGTAATATAAATCAAAGGACAGTCTGTAGTACCTTGCTAAAGATGAGAAGATGGGGAAAATGTGCAGAAATATAAAGATACACATGGTATATCCACAGACACACTAACTGTTTAATCACAAGCACAAACAAAAAGGATCAAGAAGTTACACAGACTATCACACACTCATGTGGACAAACAGAGACTGTGGTTGGAACTCGGTCAAACACAGATAAGATTACTCTATCCAAGACCCTTTTAGAGGAGTGGAAGAAGAAGAAAATAGCATGGCAGAAATTTAAACTGGCAGTAGATATTATGCTGTAACTCTTAACTTGGATTATGGATTGAAATTTACATAAACGTAAACACTTTATTGTAAGATTAAGTCTTTTCAAGTATCCTGAGAACCTGACTGGCTGCAGTGCTGCAGAGTCAAAGTCTCTTCCAACTCAGTCATATGATCACTGCTCCGACTGTAAACAATCACCTATTACACACACACACACGCACACAGCTCTAATTCACCTAAGCAACAACTAGTATCATTTCTACAGACACAGTGGTTATATATGCAGTCAATCTCGCAAATGTATGTCAACATAGAGTGGTAAGAAATGTTTTGTTTGTGACTATCCTAACTGATTCTTGACTCCGTTCAAGAATATATAAATGGGAGCACGTCTTCCTTGAGAGCGAAATTGAATCTTCGACAGACGATGATTAAGTAGTTTACATTTTTGGAATCGATGGGAACCCGGAACACAGACAACACAGGATTTCCCAAATACATTTCAACGCACAACCTGATACACGCCTCTTTCTACTATGAATCATTGGCTGTTTAGGAGGAGGAAGGTAATAGGACCGACGGGCCAAACATCTTATAAGGTTACATTTTACTTGACGTATATACAGACTGGATGAGTAGCTTAAACACTAGCCGAACTGATGAATGGTCAACAAGTAATCTGAAAAGCTAAAATTTACTTTATATAGCGCTTACGACAATCAAAGGTAGATTACACTGGTTATATTTTTAAAAGAGTTTGGCCTATCTTCAATGTCACCCACCGTTGCTAGCTGTTGAGGATGGCTGAGGGGTGACAATAAGTTGCGCAATTATTTGGCAACAGATGGTAACGTGAACAGGCCTAAAAACAGTGCAAAAATACTGGGGGAAAAACACTTACTGAGGACAACGGGAGGTCTTGGGGGCTGGCATGACTTGTCTCCGAGACATTTCTCTAGCGGTTTCCCGCTGCTCTGAGCCGACAACAGCAACAATAACAAACCGACTTGGAGCAACGAAGAGGAAGCAGTTATCCGGTGCCAACTCGCCATGGCTCCTGGTGTCTCATAGCCAAAAGATCATCGTGTGTCTTCAGTGTGTAGTTCTGCGTTGGAGTTTGTCTGATTTGATGTTTTTCTTCTGGTCGTTTGCCACAATGCAACCGTTGATGTTGAACGGCGAATAAGAGGGTAATGATCACGAGGTCTTTAACAGATTACAGAGCAATCCACCCGGCAACTTCAGCAATCAAGTCAAAAGTAACAGACTTCAGATGTAGTCGCACGGACGCAGACAGATGATGTTTGACATTTACACTGAATCATAGACATAGACATTGACTTTATATTAAAAAAAATCACATATTATATTATATTAGCCTATATTATCAAGACTAATCATTTGACACAGGAGACTTTGTTTGTAACCATAGATGCTTTATTTAAGAAGGAAATATTCAAACCTGGTACGTTTACACAGCAATATAAAATATCCATACCATTTTACAGAATTGGTTTCATGAGCATGTACAAACTACAATATGTGCCTGAGGGAAAAGTTATTTTTATGGTAATTTTCCAAAAACAGTTTACAGATATCTAAAAATATATAAATCCTAGTAGAAATATTACAATTATATCATACACAATAGGAATAGGTTACAGGTGATACAGGTCATGTTCTAACTACCCTTATATGACAAATAATAACGATATGATCATCATCATCCACCAAAAGTAAACAAACCAAAATTGTGATTTAAAAAAAAAAAGATATATGTAGCAGGATTTGAAGTTTCCCAATGAACCATGATATAACTACAAAGACTACATCAAAGGAGCCATTATAAAAAAAATCCCTATTGTATGTTTGTAATTATTGTGATAATGGTGTGCACCATGATCATCACCTTATGTCTCATCATAATAATACACAGAATGAGAATATAAATAAACAGATTGTGTTTAAAACCACAGGGCAAGTCATCAGCATTTGATTCAGGATGTGGTTATGGGTTACTTGCAGGTCCAGATTGGTTTGCAACTGCTGAACTTAGTTGGGCCAAGACAGGGGAATCTCTCTTCTGTTGCCAGCTATTTAGTTCCAGGTCTGACATCCACTTCTTGAGGTGTATCTGATTTGCCCTCCAGTATATGCTGGATTTGGTTGAGCACCTGTTCATGGAACACTATATCCAGGTGAGACGCCCTCTGTGCTCAGTTACATGGACAGGCTTCTCCTGCTACTTTTGGTTGCAAAGACTCATGCTAAAGCTGTCCACTGTGTCATCCCCATCGGCATAAACAAAGTCCACGGGGTCCAGATTGGGAAACTCCTCATCATAAATGTATGTTACAGGGGTCGGAAGCCCCACGCCATACATACACCACACCTCAACTCCAGGTGGGTGGAGATCACCAGTGAGGTTCTTGGTGTCCTCCCACATGTACCTGGAACCAACAAGAGGACAAGGTGTTTATTAAATGGAGTGTACCATGGACAGTGGACAGTTTAAAAAGGAAAAGATCAATGCAACAAGAACCAGCGATATCTTTTTTATCCCACACATTCTTCCTCCTTGTCAACACTTAGTGCCTACATTATCCACATCGCAACTTAATTAGATCCTCTCAGCTGCACAGATTTGGATATGTTATGCTAGTGGTTGCTAAAGTAGCCCAGAAGTGCTAGCCTCAAGCAGAGATGATGTACAGGTTAAAAAGGCCTGGTAAGTTCACCTCCTCTGACACCACGTTTCCATCTTTTTTCCATTTCAAACTTGTAGTCTTCAGCTTCAACCAACACTGATTCAAGTGACATCACTAGAGTAATTTGTCAGATTTCATGAAACTCCCTCTGGATCCACAAAAAACTTCACAGTTTTTTTTCACATATGCAGATAGTACTACCCAAGACCTGTAAAGAGACTGATGCATAAAATTGGTGGCGTTTCCTTTAATGTGTCAGATACAGATAAAGGTGTAGGCCCATAGAATATGTTCACGATTCATAAACACAGTTTTTGAGGGTAAGATAGCATCAGACTGAAAAACAGCCTAGGATGCAGGCTTTTTTCCCAGTAGAAGGGTGGAAAATTAAAGCAATTAAACTTAATGTTTTGGTTTTCCAGCCCACAGGTTTACTCTGGGTAGCTCTGTATCACATTTGGTTTTTGCTCCAGCAAGCAGTTAACTAAGCTCTAAAATCCTGCACACTACCCTTCCAGTGCCAAACAGCAGACACAGTTAGTTACTAGCTGGTGAATAAAGTGGGGCATTTAGCAGCTAAAGAGCCAGACACTTCCCTCAGGAACTGGTGCAGACCTAAAATGGAGCTGAAAGGAAGAGTGAATACTGAACTTACAATGTCAGATGGCCAAAATGACAGCTCAAAATGAATGCTCTGCATCTGCTGGATGTTAGATAGTCACATAACCATGTGCTAAATCTGTGAGTTTGCCAAATCACCTTAACCCTTATGCATGAACTATGAAATCCTCAGTCAGGATTTTGTTTTTATTCTTCTTTAGACATGAAAAAAAAATGGAACACAATTTTTTCAAGGAGATTCTCACATGTCCACTCGGGTGGACTGCATGTGTTTGAGTTTTGTAATTTCAATTGTATTTAACAAACAAATATATTATGTTAAAATTATAAAATAATCTGAATTTCTAATAATGTTAAAACTAATGTGTTCACATATTTTAATACTGTTCAGGGCAATGCAGTAACATTGAACCTTGCTCCTGACACCTTAGATTCTCAGCATCCTCAGCTCCACTGTCACTACTGCTAGCATTTGTCAATACTTCTTGTTCTGGCAGCCATTCATCATCACTGCCATTAGCATCATTGTCATTTGACTCAGGTGGTATCTGCTTCACTATCCTTTCGGCCTTTCTATCATGTGCTGTACTTGAGCTCTACAAAATATAAAAGACACTAACTGTTGCTTTCATAATGAAACTAATCTGCATATCATTTTGTTTTTGTTACAAAAACTCTAAGTTACATTCTAATAACATGAAGCAATTGATTCACAGCCAAAATAGATACTGCAGTATTTTCAAGAAACAATAAAGTCTGCACTTTAATCCACTGATGAAACAGCTGTGCAATATTATTTCAAACTGTGCAATATCGGTATACAGTTCAATCTGTGTCTGTGTATATAGTCCTGTGTATATTGTTCTTTTGTTTATATTTTTATTACGTTGTCCTGTGTATACTGTTTTTATGTTATATGTTTATAATATTGTATTGTTTATATCTTGTTTGGTATTTTACTCTTATTTATTCCTTTTTCTATTTTTTACAATCCTTGATGCTGATGTAAATTTCCCCGCTGTGGGACTAATAAAGGATTATCTTATCTTGTCACAGTAATAGTATGAAATGTAGTTGAAATATAGCCAGTGGACGGATGATTAATCGTAATTTCCTCCTAATATAAAATCAATATTTGGAAATTTTAACAATTGTATTAGATGTTATTTCATGTCCATTTTTATTTTTATTTTTATTTTTTTGCCTGCAGGGCTCTCCTTCTACAGGAGGATTGGCAAGATATTCTCAAGCTGCTCAGCATTTCTGGCCATCCATTGGTCATCTTGGTTTTGAGAAATTTGTGTTAGACTTACATTGACTGGCAAATGGTTGGCAGTGTATGGAACAACACTCACTCTGATGTGCAATTCTACCATCAAAAACCATGCATATACAAGAAAACTGCTTTTTAATAGCTGTCCACTGTAGTGGCCACTATGTGTGAAAGGGTAAATATATGCTCGGTTCTATTAAGAAATTATTAATTACTTTTCTAGCAAACTAAATGTTGCTCATTATACAAAAACTTTTGACTGTGAGCCCCTCTTCTTCTTTACCTCAGTGAGCACGGGCTGTTGGTCTCCTCCCAGGAAGTGTGCCCCCTTGAGGACATCAGGGAGGAAACGTCCACTCAGGGGCACCCAGCACAGCTTCCATGAGACAAAGAGGGAGACACTGAAGAGAGCCAGACCGCAGGTGGTCACCAGCAGGGACAACAGGCTCACTGATACATCTAGAGATGGAGAGAGAGATACACTCAGTGAACAGTGAACACAGCTTTGCCAGTGAAAATAACGCTGGCACAGACAAACCTGGCTCCCCAGGGAGGACAGACTGTGTTTGTTCAGAAAAATGCAATGAGGGAAAATGCCTGAAATTTTCTCACTGTGTAGGCAAAAGTTAAGGCAAGAAATACTCAGTGGATAATCCAGCTACACCAAGACAGCAACACATTACCTTGATGATGAGGTGCAAAAATCCAATATAGCAGTAATAAAATTCCAAACAGCCTTCAAAAACAAACAACAATCACTGGAAAGTATGACTGATTTGGCTGATCAGGAATTCATGTTTACAGTGAGTTTAACAGATCATTTTGTATCACCATTGTTGTTTTGTATATTATATATGTGTGTGTGTGTGTGTGTGTGTATGTGGTGAACTTTTCTGCTGTGGTGAGCAGAAAAGCATCTCAGAATGCCCAACACGTCCTACCTGAGGCAGATGAGCTACCAATCAATCATCATTTGAATTCAACAGCCTATTTAACTACTGTTGCCGACCATGTGCATTTCTTCATTTAACATGACATGAACATGACAATGAGCTCAGTGTACTTCAGTAGCTTCCCCGATCACCAGATCTAAATCTAGCAGAACATCTTTGCGATCTGGTAGAACAGGCGATTGGCAGCATGAAGTGTACAGCAAATTTGCTGGTGCAATCATATCAGCACGGTGTAGAATCCTCTAGAATCAAAGGAATGTTTCCAACTTTTTGTGGAATCCATGCCATGAAGAATTGAGCCTGTTATTGAGTATTAGTATTGTCATTCTGATAAAGTGCCTTCTGAATGTATAGTTGCTACTGCTTGCATCTCAAAATGAGGTATGGATGGAGGTCTACAGTGCTCATAAAAAATATTTATTTGTATATTATTTCCTTTACAAATTCTATAATGTCTGGACCATGTGTATCCATGGCCAGACTCAAGTAATGATGTAGAGACACTTGAGACCAAAGGACAATAGTGTTGTTATCCATTAGCAAAGGAGAGGTTTCTCCATTTAACTGCTGGATAATAGCAGGTTGTAGTGGAAAGATAGTGCTCATTGAAGGTGGATACCTTGTTCTTGTGAAGCAGCCTTTCACTAACTCAACTAAAAACATGGCTCAGACTGTCTGCTGATGTAAGATGCTTTCAGAGAGGAAGACTTGAGAGATGACTGTGCTCCCTGTAACTTTCTCCATCATTGCTTTCTTCACTGTGTTTTATTTCTTGCTAGTTGTTCTGAATCAGATGCCACAGAGAGAAAGAATGTCTGAATTTGAATGCCCTGAAAACCCCATGATACATTTACAATATCATGGATACACTGACATAATGTCCAAGGTACGTTATTTACTCATGTCATGGTGCCAAAATGTTTTACCAGGTGTCAAATGTCATATTAATATTGCATTTGGTTTGAGTCTTTCCTGCTAATAGACCTGGGAGATTCTCTTAATGGGACAATTGAGAATGTTTGGACCAGTCTCAGATTAACTAAATTATGGATGCTATTAGAGTTCAGTCCCTCAGTTCAAAAGAAAATACTTCAGCACATGTATTGCCAGTTGTAAAAAAAAAAAAAAAAAAAAAAAAGACAAAGAAACAACAGAAACAGAAAAAAACCCAACAACCTGTAATTCTACACACAAAAACTCATTACGAGTTTTCAGCAAATTCAAATCTCTGAATTACAAATGTATTCAGACCCTTCAATGTAAGTTTAATCAATTAAAAAAAATATCTGTAACACAACACAGCTCACTGTGTACCAATGTAAAGATATAACACATACCACCTACATCAACTCAATGTGTAAATCAAATGGCACAAGATGATTACAGCACTGAATAGCAGTAATAGTAACACAGTAACAACTATCAGTGGCTTCAAAAAGCCCGAAATCCACTGAATGTATCTGGTCTTAGTTTCTGCATGTAAGCAAGAAAACAGCTCAGCAAAGTTGTTTTTGATGGAGCTTTCGATCTTCAAGGCTGACACCTTCTCCACATGCCTTGCAAGCAGCTACTACTAATCCTCATATTTTCTCTTTTAAAAAAAATAAAAAATAAAGACCAGAGTAACTGCTCAAAAATAGTGCAGTTGTTTGTTAATTGTTTACTGTTTTGTTTATATTCACTCATAAGGGTACTCTCTGGCTCTTTAGCTGCTAAATGCTCCACTATGTTCACCTGCTAGTCGCAAACTTTCTCTGCGGTTTGTCTATAGGTTTGCCAATATGACCAGGCAGTTTCATAACATGCATCGTCATTTTGTGTCATATTGATTTATGCAGCTTTAAGCTCTAAATTATTTTATGACGGATAGGTGGGGAGATCTGTAAACTTAATGACATTTTCTAAAATGGGACATTTAGTGTAGGAATGTCACAGATAGACAGTAGTCACCATTCAGAATAGCTTTATGGAACTGAAAGATTATCTAACAGATCAAAAAATGAGGAGCAGACTTTAGCTAATATGAAATGTTCACATGCACATTTGATTTGGTATTGTAATTGTAAATATGCATATAAAGATTTTTATGGAAAATAAATAAATACAATATAATAATACAAATAAAATGTGATATATTGTAGTGCAATGAAATGGCCAAAAACCAAAGGAATCTGATGCAATGTTGTGCAGTATGTTCATTAGAATTAGAGTACAGCCAGAGCTATGATTTGTGAAATGAAGCAGGTAGAACACAACCAGTTCTCTTGCGTGTGGCTCTGAACTGGGCACCAGCTGGGATTAATTGAAAGAGGTGGAGAGATGATATACTGTGTGTCCTGACACAGAGCAGAGCTTCTGTTCTCAGCTGGCACAGATAGAGGGTATGCAGTTTGTTCCACAGTGCTCTGGCTTTGATGTGCCAAATAGTTCATGCATTTGTTTCATGAAAAACAGAAAAATTCACACCCAGAATTAAGCTTTTCTCTGTCAAAATGAAATTACAGCTCAGAATGTTAGTAATTTATCTTTACACTGACCTTGTTTGCACCCAAAGCTAACCATTTTCCCTTTTTAAATATGCGTCAAAAAACTAAATAGTGAAAACACTGCTACTCTATCTTTGATAAGTTTGGCTTTTAAAATGAGTAAAACAGCCCAGACAACCCTGTGGCTTCATTCAATTACCTTTGTTAGAGCCTTTTCTAAAGCCATGGGGTGTCTCTGCTTTTCAAGTCCTCTTGCAGGGTGCAATCAAGGCACCAAGGCCTTAACCCTGTGTAGCTGGTGGCAGTTAATTAGATTCAGGAGCTCCAATAATCAGTAAGCTCACTCCTCACTAAATGAACTCGACAATTATAATTAAAAAAGGGTTAGACAGGTTTTGATT
>BRZM01002676.1:70832-82512 GCA_033238685.1 Lates japonicus | reverse complement strand
GACACATGATAATGTGGCTGACTGAATATATGCTCTCTAACAACAACTAACCCCCTCCCCAAACAACTTGTCAGATACTCCCCAGGTGATATGTGCATTTCAGATATGATTAACAGCATGTCTTCTCCATCTGTCACTGACACTTTTAAATTGCATGCTGCACAGGCAATATCTGCAGACTTACTCCATAAGCCTGACTATAAGAGCAGATGAATGAGGAGTGGGCTCAAACAGAAGGCAATCTTCAGATTTAGTATCACTTCCAGCATGGTATTTCATTGGAATTCAAAAAATCATGAAAACAGATGAAGATTGGGCTGTGTCTGTCTCCGCTGCTGCCCTCCCACCCAGACTGAATGAGGCAGCTCTGCAGGCAGAGAGACAGCAGGATAATACCAGCAACAGTGCAGCTGTGGAGTGCTTAGACCCATCTGCTGTCCCTCAGGCAGAGACAAGACTGATACTGGGCTGAGGGGTTGAAGTGAGGAGGATAAAGAGCACATGAGGAATCCTGAGAAGGCCCTGAGAGGCCAGGAGGATGGGTGTCACCCCTTTCCCCAGGGACACACACTAAATCAGTAGAGGGGACTTGGGAGGCACATCTCTGGCTTTATGAGATAGTTAGCATGCACTGGCCCCTCCTCCCCTCTTGTTTCCCATTTAAGAGTTGACTGGCCCTCTGATAACGGATGGTGCCACAGGTAATTGGAAAATTGGCAGGCCTGTCAGGGAGATTTGGTGGATGGCACAAGTGTATACGAAGGTGGAGTTCATGAGGTGTCACACTACAGCTAGATTTATATCAGCCCTATGGACCATCTCCAGTAAGTATCCAGAGTTCAAGAAAAAAGTAGCACATTTTTCTTCAGGGGAGACTGCATATCAAGACTGATCCAGAGACTCTGACAAGGTTCCTGTTAGTAAAGAGATGATTTATGATATATGGATGTTCTTTGCATTACCCTAACCTTAATTCACTGTTTCTACACACGCCTTAACAACTGCTGCAATAGCTCTGCACACCCCTCACTCTGAATTATTTACAGTAGAATCCAGGAAATACAGCAGTCCAGCTCATCTTCATCCAGCCTATCAAAATTTACCATCTTTATCTATAATGTAAACCACCTTAATGTAGATTTAATTTAAAGTGTCAGATAGGCTTGGATGAAGATGAGCTGGACTGCTGTATTTCCTGGATTCTACTGTAAATAATTCAGTGAGTGAGGGGTGTGCAGAGCTATTGCAGCAGTTGTTAAGGTGTGTGTAGAAACAGTGAATTAAGGTTAGGGTAATGCAAAGAACATCCATATATCATAAATCATCTCTTTACTAACAGGAACCTTGTCAGAGTCTCTGGATCAGTCTTGATATGCAGTCTCCCCTGAAGAAAAATGTGCTACTTTTTTCTTGAACTCTGGATACTTACTGGAGATGGTCCATAGGGCTGATATAAATCTAGCTGTAGTGTGACACCTCATGAACTCCACCTTCGTATACACTTGTGCCATCCACCAAATCTCCCTGACAGGCCTGCCAATTTTCCAATTACCTGTGGCACCATCCGTTATCAGAGGGCCAGTCAACTCTTAAATGGGAAACAAGAGGGGAGGAGGGGCCAGTGCATGCTAACTATCTCATAAAGCCAGAGATGTGCCTCCCAAGTCCCCTCTACTGATTTAGTGTGTGTCCCTGGGGAAAGGGGTGACACCCATCCTCCTGGCCTCTCAGGGCCTTCTCAGGATTCCTCATGTGCTCTTTATCCTCCTCACTTCAACCCCTCAGCCCAGTATCAGTCTTGTCTCTGCCTGAGGGACAGCAGATGGGTCTAAGCACTCCACAGCTGCACTGTTGCTGGTATTATCCTGCTGTCTCTTCTGCCTGCAGAGCTGCCTCTCATTCAGTCTGGGTGAGGGCAGGTATGAGACAGATTACGTCTAAATCTTCATCTGTTTTCATGATTTTGAATCTAATGAAATAATTGTTGGAAGTGATGGCCAAATCTGAAGATTATCTTCTGTTTGAGCCACTCCTCATTCATCTGTTCTATAGCTGTAAGGCTTGCGGAGTAAGTTCGTAGATATTGCCTGTGCAGCATGCAATTTAAAAGTGTCAGTGACAGATGGAGAAGACATGCTGTTAATCATATCTGAAATGCACATATCACCTGGGGAGTATCTGACAAGTTGTTTGGGGAGGGGGTTAGTTGTTGTTAGAGAGCATATATTCAGTCAGCCACATTATCATGTGTCATACATTATTCAGCTGCACTGAAATATGCTATACTGCAATTTAAAGATGATGACTTAAACCTTTTTAAGAATGACCACATTATTTAAAACCACACTGGAAGAGGCTGTGAACTCAACACATTATGACATATTGTGAACTTAGACTTGAGTGCCAAATGTTTTAGCCAACAACTGCCTATTAACACGTCTAACAGACACACAACATCATTAGTATGAGTTATGTTTATATTCACTTGATGAAAGTAGTTTGGTTGCCACCACATCCTAGGACAAATATGTCTTTAGCTGTTAAATGCTTTACTATGCTCACCGGCTGGTCTCTCTAACTGTGTCTGTCTACTGGTTGGTGCTGGTAAGGTAGGGTAGGGTACAGTGGAATTATTATAGATTCTTTTCTAAGAAACCAGGTTGATAAGAGTATCACATCTCTCCCTGTGGCCTCAAGATTTCCTTGTGTTTACTATGTTTTGTCTTCCTGTCTGTTTCCCCTAGTGTCTTCTCCCCTGTGTCTTTGTGTATGTGTGTGCTCTCTGCAGAGGTGTGGTAGCTCCAGTCATGGCTCACCTGCTTCCCACTATAGTCATCGAACTCAGTATAAGAACCCTGGCTGTCCAGCCACTCATTGCCAGATTGTTCTGCATGCTCTGTGGTATCACACTCTTAGCTGCTCAGATTTCCTAGTGTTTTGAGACTGAGTTTATTCCTAGTGTTTTTGTGTGTTTGCTCATTCGTCCTCTCTTGCACGTGAATGAGCAGGCAGCAGTGAACACTGGTCCGCTGCTGCTGGCTGCTGTGCTGATTTGTTACCATTACCCTGCCGTGCCACTTGCCTGCTCCAAGCCTTCAGTCTCTGTTGTTCCCTCTGTGCCACTCCATTCCCCTGCCACTGCCTGCCAGTCTCCATACCTGTCAACTGCTACTCGCCATTCCTCAGCCTCCTGACTTACCAAGCCACCACTTGGTAACTGGATCTCCACCTCCTCATCATCCCCCCTCATCCATTCGCCACCAAAGATTTTCTTATTTACCCTTAAAACCACTAACCTTATTTCAGCTAGTGTCTGTGTCTGCTCTGGGGTCCTTTACAAAACTGTTTTGGCTAAACGTAACAGAGGGCTGTAAGACTCTGAGTTGTGACACTGTGGGAAGTGTAGTGTATCATCTCTGGCTGCCAGCATTTCTGAGTTACTTGTTTTGCAGTTCATCTTAGCCCACTTAATTTGTTTTATCCATCATTACAGTGACTAACTACCCATTCAAAACTGCACATCTAAACTGACATTAGTCATTAAAGCTCTCCTTTATTTTGCAACTTCTGCACTAATCCTACAGCTGTTCACACACTATTAAGTTTTGCTCGTAACTTTAGCTTAGCAGTTAGTAAGTTGTTATTCTCTCTCCATCTCCCTCTCCTGCTCTGTGTGTCACATGTTTAGTTACCCCTCTGCCTTGTTTAGCAATAATGGTATGTGTAATAAATGTAGTATATTTTTGAGGCTCAGCGAAGTAGAGACCGGGCTCTGCACCACAAAATCCAACCAAGTGTAGCTCTTGTCAGTGTTCCCCTGGCATCCAGGGTGCAGTGCAGAAGCCGAGGTGGCTGGGTGAATGTTTGAAAGGAGAAATGTAACTGTAAGCAGAAACCTACTGTTCCCCACCAGCCAGTTCACATTTCAAACTGATTCTCCACACTCAGTGACACACCAGTTCTGGTAACTGGCAGTTAGTGGCACTGGCAACCATAGTTTCCTGGGCCAGAGCGGGCGATGTTGATTTTTACTTAAAACTGCTAGTTAAAGCTAAAAGTAAATACAGTAAAATTGTTATTGACGTCGGCGGTAATGACACCATAGTTTTCTCTGGACCTCTGCCTAATCTGACATGTACAGCTGCATGTCATCATTCAACCACTGGCTGTCAAGTTGGTGTCCAAAAACGTAGAAAACTTTACTTTCTTTGTAAAAAAACTTTCTGGGCAACACCTGGTCCCACTTTGGATGGAGCAGCAATTTATTAGAAAGCCAAAGCCATGACAAAGCAAGATTTGAGACCAGGAGGCAGAGTTGCTCTCAGTGCTTCCATTAGAGCAGTCATTCCGCATGTTAAAGCAAACAACACAAAACTTGTAAGGATATGGCGCTCCACCAAACTGGAAGCATCATGCTCAGCCTGACATGATAGTCTAGTAAGATTAGACTATGAGTGCCACTGTGACTAAGGGGAAGGCTCTGGCTGTTGTGTGTGCTTATGCACTGAACAGCAGCTCAGAGTACCCACCTTCCTGAGGTCTCTGGGTAGTGTCCTGGAAATATTCTGCCTGGGGACTCTATAGTTCTGCTGGGGGACTACACGTGAGTGATGATGTAAAAACCTGGAGGGACATGACAGGGTGGAATGGCCATGCTACAGCTTTGGTCACTTTTAAGTCTGCTCTGAAAAGTCACTTATTCACCCAGGCCTTTGGCAGTTAGTCTTCTTTTGTTTGGTCATTGTCTCTGTAAAGCGTCATTGGGTCTTGTGAAAGGTGCTATATCAATTCAAGATATTATTAGGGCCCGAGCACTAGCGTGCAAAGGCCCTATTGTAATCATAGGAATTATTCTCGTGACACATTTTTGAGGGCCTAAACATGCTCAAAAACTCATGAAACTTTGCACACGCATCAGAACTGGCAAAAATTGACATCTGATAGGGGTCTTGTTCATTGGCGCCATAAAATGGCTTCATAGCGCCCCCTGGAAATTTTCAAAACCCCCTTGCCACTGGGCTTAGTTTGTCCAAGGTGAACAAAATTCAGAGGCATTATGTAGCATACCGAGATGCACAAAAAAGTCTCTTGACATCATGGCCTCAAACCTACAGGAACTCGGCCATTTTAATTTTAATTTGAAAGTTTTGATAATTTTTGGCAATTTTTTGGCATTTGGGGACGTTAAATTTGATCAAACTCCTCCTACAGATTTTATCATATCAACCTCAAACTTGGTCAGGATACTCTTAAGGCCTTTGCGATTAAAAGTTATTAAAAAAATTTTTGACGTCGAAGGGTGTGGCCGTGGAGGCGCCTCAAATTTCAATGCCTTGCAATGAAACAGGAAATTGCATGTAAGTTGCTGTGACTCAGCCATACTTTGTTCAATCTGCCCCAAATTTCACAGTGTTGATAAGGGACATGAACACACCCACATGTCAATATTCACAAAAAGTTATAGCGCCACCTATTGGCAACAGGAAATGACATGTCGTTGACTTTGATGTCCTGTTACTAGCAGGTTGACGTGATCCACTTCAGATTTGGTCAGGAAAGCTTTAAGGCCTTCATGATGCCTTATTGTGAACATTTTGATGTTCTGTTGAGGGGCGTGTCTGTGGATGTAACTCATGCATACATTGTCTGATCTGCCCCAAGTTTCACAGGTTTGACATCAGGCCTGTCCTGAACACATCTACATTCCAGTATACAGATATAATCATAGCGCCACCTATTGGCAACAGGAAATGATGTGTTTCATCCAAGTGGGTTGATCTGATCCACCTCAAATTGGCAACAGGAAATGATGTGTTTCATCCAAGTGGGTTGATCTGATTCACCTCAAATGTGGTCAGACAAGCATTAAGATCATAATGGTGACTGTGAGTCTTCATGGGACGCCCTTGCTGTGTCGCCATGGTGAATTTCGATGCTTCAACAGGAAGTCGTTGTAACTCCTGCATGCATTGCTTCTTGCAGATGATGTGGCTTGCAGGTCTATTGGCTTTGTTAGGCTGTGACCTTCATTGAACACTAGAGCAGTTTGGAGCCAAGTGTGATGCGGTTGCGATGAGAGTCAGTACCTCCAAGTCTGAGGCCATAGTTCTTTAACAGAAAATGGGGGATTGACCCCTAAGGTTTGGGGGTGAGTTGCTACCCCAAGGTAAGGAGTTTAAGAGGCTTGGGGTAGTAAGGGTAGGATGGCGTGGCAGACTGAAAGGCAGATTGGTGTGGTGTCAGCAGTAATGCAGACGTTGTACTGGACCACTGTGGTAAGGAGGGCGCTGAACCAGAAGATAAAGCTTCTGATTTGCCAGTTGATCATTCCAACTCTCACCTATGGTAACAAGCTTTGGCTAGTGTCTGAAAGAATGAAATCCCATATACAAGCAGCTGAGATGGGTTTTCTCCACAGGGTGTCTGGGCTCAGCCTTAGATCTTGGACATCTGGAGGGAGCTCAGAGTAGAGCCACTGCTCCTTTGTGTCGAAAAGAGCCAGTTGAGGTGCTTGGGGCATCATATTGACCATTACATCCTATGACAGAGGCTGAAACATTTAATTGGCATTAAAGGAATTACACTAAACTGTCTTATTTTTGAGAAATAGGACAGAACTCTGGAATAGAGTTCCAGAGTTCCACAAGGTTCTGTGCTTGGAACAATCTGATTCATCTTATATATGCTTCGTTTAGGCAAATTCTATCAGGAAACAATCCATAAACTTCAATTGTTATGCAAGTGATACTCAACTTGGACACCTCAGCAACACATTTTGTATTACTCTAGATGGCATTGCCTTAGCCTCAAGTGTCATTGTAAGGAATCTCTGAGTTATCTTTGATCAGGATATGTTCTTTAACTCCCACATAAAAGTGTTTGCTCACCAAAAAATCAGGCACATCCAGTCTCGAAAGGATGCTAGAAAAACTTCCCCATGCATTGTTACTTCCAGGCTGGACTGTTGCAATTCATTATTGTTTGGCTGCCATAACAAGTCTCTAAAGACTCTCCACTAGATTCAAAATGCTGCAGCACGATTACTGTCAGGGACTGGAAAAAGAGATCATATTTATCCTGTGTTAGCATCTCTACATTGGCTCCCTGTAAAATACAGAATAGAATTTAAAACCCTCTTCCTCTCCTACAAAACAATCTGGGCACCACTGTATCTTAAAGAGCTTACAGTCCCCTATGATATCACTAGAACACTGAGCTCCCAGAATGCTGGCTTACTGATGGTTCTGATGGTACTGATCACTTCCTCGACCTTCTTAATTTTAGAGACATGCCAGTGTGAACCACAAACACACAAACAACCCCTTTGTACTATACATGAACTGCCTAGTGACCTTTTGTGAATTAGCAAAATAAACAGAAGACCAGTTTACACATTCTCACAAAACTGCAAACTGATATAGTTAGCAAAGGTAATGTTGAGATAGTAGGTTAAAGATGGTGAACAAATAGCTGTAGACTTTTTTCAGATTAAAAGTCTTCCAAATAATGCATGAAATTGATTACTGGGCTTTTCAGTGTCTAATGAATAAAAGTATTAATACATTAACCCTATCCTAAAATCCATTTAGAATTCATTTTGGTAAAATATTATATTTGCATCTTTACTAAAGACTTAACTATCTTTGCTGAATGTCTAATTCTAGCATATTTAGGACAATATTTACTGTGAATAAAAAAGATAAGATGTTTTCATAACCCAGAAACATACAGGGCAATTTACAGTTCTCCTCCTCTTATTAGGCTACAAGTACAACCTCCACAAGTAAGAGGGAAAGGCAGTTGACTCTGTGTATATACAGTATGTAGCCTGAGAGGCAAAACCTGGAGTAAAGAAAGTCTGCATAGCACTCACTGCTGCTAGTAAAGCTTATAGCTGTGAGTGCATGGTAATGACTGACATGGAGCTAGATGAGCATTGTTCTCTTCTGTCGTCTGAATTTTGGCAGCTGGACATTAAGAAGACCCTGTTTAGAGAGTTTTATGAGAATATCAAACATAAACTATACAAGTGGGAGGCAGGGGGCAAAAACAGGATTTTGAAAAGTGATGGGGACATGTCCCTGGTGTCCTGGTGAAAATCACACATTTAGATAACTCATTTAGCAGTAATCTGTAAGTAATCTGTGTCATATCCCTTTTTTAAAGGATGATCACAGATCCTTTGTAATTTCTCCAAATTTAATATTATCTATGTCTGTTGTTTGAAGATATGCATGCAGTGTTGTGTGTAGTACGTTTAAAACATAGCTCCAGCCCCTAATCCAGAAAAAGAGGACAGGAGACTTGAAGCAGCAATGTTCTGCCTCCTCCTGTTCTGTCACTGTAGATTGCGGAAGTTTTGGTATGGAGCTGTGTTTTGCACCAGTGGCCCCTGCCAGAGAAGTTTGCTTTGCGGGGAGTGGAGAGTCAGACGCTCACCCACCGACAGGCCTGCAGGAGTTGATGTGCTCTGGCATTGTGGGATATCGCCATCAATTTCCTCTGGGGAGACGGGATAGGGAGACGGGAGGAGGGTAGGTTTTCCCAACACTTTCCATGCTGTGGGTGCCTCTGTTTCTTTATGCTAAATATGATAAAAATGCCATTTCATTCGAGTGGAGGTCGCCATTTTAAAGGGCAGGGGCAGAGCATCGTCTCTGGCATATGATGTAGAGCTGAGACTGAGCCCTAGGTGGCAACCAGCAACATAAGCCTCATGTCCTGCCTTTACCGGTACTGCCTAGATACACACGCACACATCTTTGTACACCTATCTTTGTGGGGTCTCATCACTGACTTTATGCATTCCCTAGCCCCTAACAACCATCACGACTGAATGCCTAACCCTAACCCTAAAAACAATTCTTAACCCTCAATCAGCCATTTTAAGTTGTGGGCTCCAGCATTTGTCCCGCAAAGCTGTTGATCCGACAGAATGGTGGGCTCCCCGGACTGATTAAATATGGTAAAACAAAACCTCTTTTATACACAAAGAGATGTCTTACACACTCGTGCAATCGCCTCTGAACTCGGGATTAAATTCCTGTAAGGAATCATAGTAGCGCAATACTGTGTGAGGTTTTGTTTACTATGTTATCAATCCCGTCTGTCGATCAACTGTGGAGATGAAATACTCTAACAATAACGATTGAATAGGCTATTTTGGTAGGCCAGGCTTCGTGATAATGATGGCTGAAAATCAATGTGCGTGTTCAAATAATGTGCGTGGCTGTGCATTCGAGTAACATGTGTTGGCGAGACATGAGCTGACGGCGTGTTTGTTATACCCCAAAGGCGTCTCAACTCCCATCTGTGAGACGACTCTGTATGCAAATGACGACCTCACTCGAATGATGTTCTTATCGCTGTTGTGTGCCGAGAGGGCTGCTGTTTGGACGGGGCGACCTCCTCCGTCTTATACAGAGATGATGGAATGTCCGACGCCGCTCTGCGAACTCGGTGGTGTCGACAGCTGGCTATGGCGAGACGCTGATGGCTTGACTCATGCCGCCTCGCAGTCTGACGAAGACGGAGAACGGGGGTGATACTGCTCTTTCTCTCTTTGGACCAGGGCTGGGCTATCGTGCTGCGCACGACACTGCGACCATGTCTTCGAGCAGACGTAACGTGGGGCGGAGGCCTGAGGTCTGGTCATCGCTGAGGATGATTTTCGGTACTGCTAAATGTGTTCGGTTTATGTCTGTCTTTCAAATCTGTTTTGCTGTTGCGATATTCTCTCTGGCAATTCTTCTTAATGTCCAGCACTGGTGTTTGGCTGAAAACAATAACATCTAACTCATGTCGATATTACTATGCGCTCACGGCCTGGCTTCTGCTGACGGTAATGTCGAACTCTTCTCAATTTCGGCTTCATACTGTATGCAGAGTCGCTGCCTTCTTACTAATGATTACCTGTTAATAAGAAGGAGTATGAGCCTTACAGCATGTTTCTTGTTATGAAACATCTTGTCTTTGATGCGATAATGACATTCAACTTCTTCTTTGGGTGGTTCGTGAACTCAGATGGAGATAACAGTGAATGTAAATATGTGTTTGCAAGATGATTCAAATGGACACAAATGTGATAACATTCGTTGGTTTCGAAAAGCGATCAGTGTGCATTATTGGAGACTTTAATCGAAGAATCTGCAACATTTGTTCACCATGCAACCTGTCTCGGCGTGCCTTGTAACATGGTTTTGCGGTTTTAACAGAGGTATGAACGATATTTCTGTTTGATTTTGTGATTCTGAGATACTTCAGGCTGATTCATATGAGACGTTTGTGTTCACTGACTCTGCGTGGAGATAAATCGAACATCGATAAAGCCGGCGTTGAGGAAGCGTTGTTCCCAGTAAGGGGACTTTGTAATGCAGGCTGATGATGATATTTTGTGAGGAAGGACACCAAATACATTCTGTATTTACGAGGGGCAATATTGAAGATGCTGGCTGCAGATAATGTGATCTCTTTCCGGTCTAATGCAGCCATTTGAGCCTCTGATGAAGTGCGGGGCGTTGGCAACGACAGCTGGCTAATGAGCCCGGCGACCCGGCAAAGCTGGCTGACCGTGAGCTGATTTTCGGCACTCGAACTGAACTATTGTTTGATGACATTGCTTTATAATGAGACCAAGGGCGCTGTCTGATAAAACGCTCAGAGACCTTTGTGTTGCCGAACAGGCTGACTGCCATCTGGTAACCGCAAAATGTGACGCGGTGTCGAGACCCAGTGTCACCGTAACAGTGAAGTTTGTGGTTGTTTCCTGACCGAAACTGCTAAGCTGACGCCGCTAGATGAACCGAACGGTCAGCCTGAGGCTGACCGAACTTTCTGGAACTCTATTCAGAGTTGTCTATTTCTCAAAAATGAACGATTTAATAACATTCACCCAATACCAATTATGTTCGGCTTCTGTCGCAGGGGCTCTGTCGTCGTATGACGCTGGCTTACCTCGGCTGTTCTTTCTGAAGGCATTATTCTCTGGCTACAATAGTCGCTGCTGTGAAGTTTCTTCTTTCCGGACGCCAGCCGGCAGCCACCATGGTGAGGTTGGAGTGATCAACGGCGAATCGGCTTCCTCTTCTGATTCGCTCCACAGTGATCGGCAACGTCGTACTATGACCTAGCCAATGCGCTTTCGATCGCCGCCATCTACGCGAGCCTCTTCGCTCACCGCGGGTGCTGACTCGCCCAGGCTGCTGATCAATCCGTTTTCTCGATGAAAGAACTGTGACTCGGGCGAATGCGACTCTCATCTGTTCGCATCACGCCCTTCTGGCTTCTCGTGTTCGATGAAGATGCTGTTAACAAAAAACTCCAGTTTCTGCCGACCCTCTGCAGGCTGACAAACCGGGTACGGCGACTTCTGTTGACATCAATACCGTGACGCGACACGGCGAAACGTCCTGTTTCACGATCGCCATATGCTGTCGACCACATTGATGATGGTATCGACGCGAATGGCCCGTATTTCCTGTTGCCAATAGATGACGCCTGCGACCGCACAGAACTGTTAACGTGTAGTATGTTCGAGCCCGTGATGTTGTATGTGGTGAGTGGCGACGCTGCGGGTAACTGTTTCTGTTTATGGTGACCGCTGAGTGTTGTTTTCACGATGTACAATGTACCGCCTGATCTTAACTGTCTGACGATACGGTAATCGGCTCGCTGTGAACAT
>BRZM01002676.1:0-27478 GCA_033238685.1 Lates japonicus | reverse complement strand
TCAGTATGCTTCGTTCGGTGCCATATTGCTGTCACTCTTTTATGGACAATGGAAAAGTCAGAGAAACCGCCAGAGGATTTATGGCAACTTTATTTTGATTGTATCAGATTATTTAAGAGGCCCAAGATATCTACCTCTGTCCTGGTGCTGAACAACTGAACATGAATTTATTGTATTACTGAAATAATATTATTTCTCTTCATGTTTATTAGTTGGCATATCATCATTCTATGTAAATCTTTTTTTTCCTTTACCCAATCACCCGCAGACATTCTAGAAAGTAAAGACAGATTGAAAAATCATTAAAAAGCCTATTTTATACATACTGAACTGACAGTAGAGATACTTGACAAACTCAGCATAAAGACAATGCTCATTACAATTTTTAAACTATCTTAATGATCTCCTCTGGAGTTTCAAGCCTTGCCCATCACTCCAAGTGCATTAGGAAAGGATCTTTCAATAGTAAAAGTATAAACAATGTCTGAAAGCAAATCCTGTTTGAGGTATCATATGGGCACCTGACACTGATGAGCAGACGAATTTGTGACCTATCCTTCTTCCTCTTGTATTAGGACTGACACCTTAGACGGAATTTGTTTTAATCATTTCAATTCAAATGTATTGTATCACTTCAAAGGAGAACATTTTTTTTTTCATTTGGTAAAATATTTCTTGATTTTGAGTGGATGCATCCTGTCTCCATTCCGCAAAGAATCCCACATCTACAGCGTTTATCCGCAAGATTTTGTATGCAGGCACACTGCCTTCTGCCAACAGCCCTTTTTTGTCACAAATGTGTGATTTTGTACTCAGGGAACACATGATCACCTTGTGCAACACCATTAACTCGAAAGAGCATATGAGAGTAATGACAAATCAAGTTAATTATTCACAATCAGCCTGAATCAATCAAGTAGCCAACACTGTCATCAGTTTACCTCTAATCATAGTGGAGATGGATAATTTCCTAACAGTTTTCAGTCTTTTGGTTGTATAAGAAACAGGTTTTGTTTAACAAATAGAACTACACTGATCACATTTTATATTTCCAGTGTGTAAATACACACGACCTCTCACCGATGTTTCTTGGGCTCAGCGACATCTCCTGTGGATGAATTTGATTGGTCCTTTGATCTGCCTCCTGTGGACTCTTGGTGCCATCGGTAGTGTCTCATGGCGTATCAGCCTCTGGCTGCTGGCCTGGTCACGCTTTCGGGCATTGCCTGGGGAGAAGGGAAGGGGCTCCTCTCACTGAACTGTACTGATTAGTTTTATTTTCACAGGCCCAAATATTTGGTCTTTGCAAAAATCCAATATGTGCAACTGTCTAACAAGAGAAAGAGTAATCTATAGTGTTTTATTGGCAATATTTTGAATTTTGGAAGAGCCACATCTTTGCTTCTTTCCTCTTCTGAGATCTGTGTGCTGCATGGGCTGACATGCGGCTCCAGCTCTGTACTAGACTTTACAGACCTGAAAGTGCACCTTGTCTTCTCATCCACCGTTTCAGAGAAAAGAAACAGACCTTTTTTTAAAATGGTTAAAAATACTTTATTTCGAGAAGTTTTTATACCCATTAAAGGAGTATGGAAAACTGAAGTCTGACTCAGATTCTTACGTAGTCCTCATCAGTGATTATATAACATAAACAGATGTGATACAGAAAATATACAGAGGACACAGTAAAATCAATACTTGTGAGTATATTGCAGAAGCCAACTTTAACAGCCTGCTGTGCTACAATCTTCATGAAGCTCACGTGCCAATATTTGTTGATGCCAGAGAGATGTTGATGATTTTGTAAAGCTAGCCACTGATGGTGGGGAAAACGAAATTGCAGAATGCACTGGGATGCAGGCGTGCACAATTCTGAATCGATTCACAAATGTCAAAAATCAATTTTCTAGCGTTAATTCAGTAATGGAACACTGCTTGGGGTCACAGGCCTTGCCTGATGTACAGAATGTGCGTGTAGGCTACAGCTTCTATTCAGATTAACACTCTTGCACATTTGAGTGATGAGAAATCGCCTGTCTTTCTCAATCAATGCGCCTTAACTGTCTCAATTAATGCGTATTGATAAATATTTACTGTTGTTGAAAATTCATCACAGCATTTATGCTGGGGCATGTACTGATAAAGGGTCTAACAACACCAATGATTTACCAAGCTTTTCGCTCTGTAATGAATATTTTTCTGGCTGGTCTTCTGATGAGACCAAAATCGAAGTCATGGAATCACTGGAAAGCATTGTGAGCTATTTACATTATTATGGATTGGATGCATTAAGTACTTGCACCAAAGTTCCAAGTAGTACACAATAGAAAAAAAAAAGTGGATGGAAAAAAGATGTATAAATGTTGTAGCAAACTGGATACAATCAAATTGAATCATGAAGTTGCCTAGAATTTCCACCTCTAGCCACATTGTTCTAAGAATAACAATGTCAGTCTACACAAGGTTAAGACAGAAATATCTTGACAAATATTGAGTGGACTGCCATGAAATTGAATACATGCATTCATATCCAGATGGTGCTGTGGGTGGTAGCCTCAGTGCAGTGCTCTCTTTCTCAAATTACTTTCTAGAGAAAAATGTTTAACATCAGGAGATGCAGATGGAGGGAGCATGTCAGTGCACTAGTGAAGCTCTGACAGCAGGGATTTTTAGACTGTCTATGCACACAGCTCTGTTAGCCGATTTTTCTTTGCGGCCTCTGATTATTGTTTCATTCATCTGTGCAACCTAAAGGCAGCTAAAATCTGCAAAGCATGTGGTCAAAACGAAGAAATGGACCAGCAAGGCCAAAGCCAGGAAGCTGCGAATTGATGTGACAGCACCATATGGAGTGTCTTTAGGCTGCAGCTGGCAGTCTGGATAAACTGACTCACTGCGACATTTAGGTGTAGCTTTTGTTCGAACAGGTATGTGCCAACCAGACCTTCTACACACACAACAATAGCAAAGCCATTATTCACGGTCCGACTTACACAACTTTGTCAGGCCAGGCCTGCAGAAGTGAGGACAAGGCCTACAAGCAGACTAGACACTACGCTGAAAAAAGACGGTAACCGTTAACAAAGCAACACAGAAAAGCCAATGATTGTACATCACTGTGTAAAAGCCATGCAAGACATCAAACTGCAGGATGCCATCCCTCAAGCCAGGGCAAACAACCTGACTGATAGCCTAAATTCTCTTGTACTTGGCAAATTCCACACCCCTCACCCACCAAGCCACCATTAACAAGCCAACAAAATATGCTGACCAACTGGCTCCAACCTTCCCAGGTCTTCAACAGATCCCTGGAACTGTGTTGAAATTCCGTCCTTCAAATGCTCCACTGTCTGGTCCCTAAGTCCCTCCATCACAGGACTGAATGACTACAACCCTGTCACTCTGAAATCTGTGAAATGTAAGAGTCATTTGAATGACTAGTGTTGTCCACTGGAAAAACATCACAGTACACCTATAGGACCCTCTGCAATGATTAGTGCAGTCGACATGTAATGAGCCCATCCTGCAACACTTTGACTGCCCAGTTCTGTTTGTGAACCAGCTCAGCGGTACAAAACCATAATTGCAGAAATCCTCTCCTCCTAACTCCCCACCTCACTGCTTATCCCCAGCCATCTGGCAGAAACACTTAGAATTATACAAAAAGTCAGTACTGATTTTTTTGAGATGTGTTCTCTCTCTACTGTGCCTCCTAACAGCCACCTGTTTAAACCCTTGAAGTTTTGCAGATGACACTACAGTCATCAGATCCATCAAGATAGCAACAAGTCTGCATATCGAGATGACACCCCTCAACTCCGGCTCCTCTCACAATATCCATCAGCCCTTGTCACCGTGGGACTTGTTTCTGGGAACCATTTCCAAGGCCTCAAGTGGGAGACCAATATAATCACTCATCCTCAGGCCCAGCAAGTTGCACTTTCTGTGACATCTGAGGGGATTATGTAGTGCCTTACAGGGCTGTGAAGCCAGCTCTACACCACAGTCACTGAATCCATCTTTGCACATTGTTATATCAAGCTGCTCTGTGCTGTGTCTTCCAGGATAAGCAACATTACTATCAGCCAATAATATTCTGTTTCTTTTGTCATCTTTGTTTTACTTTGTTGTGACCGTGTTGCTTTGCAAATCCTTATGCTGTATCTTCTTCCCTTTCATTGTAGTCTCAATACAGACAGCCACAAAACAGGATAGAGTACAGACTGCAGCAAAAATGTAGCCAGAAAAATCGTGATGCTCCCTGCTCACCCTCAGGACTTCTGCATGCTCTGCAAGGAACCAGAAAGGGAAAATCATTACAGATTCCTCACACACCAGATACTACCTTTTTTCCAGCACCTCCTTCACAGACACTACACAAGAACCCTACATGCCGACTACCAGATGCAAAGACAGTTACTTTCCTTGTACCATCACCTGATAAATACAATTGCAGTACTATAGCAAAAGAATATTTTTCAGGGATCACTTACATTCAAAGTTTTAGTTGTTCTTTCCAGGTATCTCCCTAGTTCCTAGTTGAGTTAAGGTGCATCAGCCTGGACTGTTTGGGAGTCACGTAGCTGGACTATGTAATCTGTCCTTCCATTGGCCATTTTTGCTTTTTTTATTTCATTAATTCTTAGGAGGAGACATGTTTCTCCGGTCAGGTGAAACAATTCAGATCCTTCACCATTTAGCTGGGGTTCACGGGTCTTGCTTTCAAAAGTAACTTGAATACAATAAGCCCAGAAAATATTCAACTGTGGCCAAAGTTAAGCCTTAATTATCAGGCTTGTTTTAGATTGTTGTCCATGCACTCAGAGTTTGTTTGTTGTGTAACATTGGCGATTGATAAGTTAGGTGAGTTATTGTAGTGCTCACCATCAGTACAATTGTGAAAGTAAGCGTCCATGATCTACTTATGATATTGAGGTCCACCTGATGTTGAGCCGTCTAGTTTGTTGTTGGTTAGAAATATTAGATTGGTTCCTCCTTTGTATGAAATAAGTTTCGCCACAAAGAGGTTCTGTGTTTTAGTCTGGATGGTGGCTTCGGAGACTTGCCAAATGATAGCGCATTACATGACGCCAATATTTTGCTTCTTGATTGGGTCTTATCAGTCGCAACATATTCATGATTCCTCACACTCCTACAGAAGTCCATTTGGCCTTGACCTGATGATGCGTCACAGTATGAAACACACAACCTTGGTGTCTTTGTTGCTGATGCCATGAATAGTCATATGATTTACATTTCGGGCGTGTTAGTATGGACAGAGGATTATTTCTGATGTGGAGCTAAAGTTCATCTGGATGGAGATCCTTTTTGTTTTAAAAAGTAGAAACATATTAGGTATGGAGCGTTTACTTGCAAAGAGAGAAGATGAGCGTCATCATTGTTATTTAGTACTAATGGTGGATACGTATCCACTTATCGCCGGAGTATTTCAGCCTCTATTCCTGGAATTGTTTCACCATTTGAACAAACCTATACACAAACATTATCCAGTCACTTGTCAATACACAACCCTATCAGATAATACTGCAGTATTTACCACATTAAGTCAAATTTGGACCTGAACAAGGTTACTGTCTTACAATCAGTTTGCAAAACAATAACCCTGCCTCCTCTGTTTGTTTTACATTAGACCACAATGGCCTGTAGTCTCTGTGTTTCACGCAATCCTGTAATCAATTGTGACTCACACACTTTTATTATTAAAATAGTTTCTAAATTTTAGCAGTAAAAAGCAAAAGAGCTTCATGCTCATTTATTCTGAATTTATTAGTTACTCCACTCTGGGCAAGACCATGGTACACACTCACAAACATCCTGAAATGTAACACCAGATGCATCTCTTAATTTCTTCAATTTGCAAGAGACAGAGAAAAGGCATTTCCTTTTCATCACCGTCTCTCTCTAGATAAGAATTGCAGTGTAGTTAGGACTGGAGTCTGTGACATTTCCACCATCTCAGCATCTGTCATCTACAGTAATCCTGCAGCGACTGGCCTCAAATGTCAGAATGGCTCTGTCTAAACAAACCCTGGGTCTAACGTGTTACTACTCATATCTGACGAAGTGGAATATCAGCAGCAATTTCTGTTGATACTCAAGGAATAAATGTTTTATGATGTTAGTAGCTGATGTCAATGTGAACTTTATTTCAATATCAATGCTGTACAGCCATTATGCAATATATTTCATACCAATGTAGCTGATATCCCAAACCCTATCTGTTACTCACACTGTAACCTCAGCAGGACCATTTGTTTGGTGAGGTTATTTGGCAACTATGAATGCTCAGAATTGCAAAGTGGGAGGGAGCTATTTTAGGCACTTGGTTCCAGAAATAAAATCCCATCCTATTTCTACTTGAACAGTATTTGTGCTGATTCACAGATGGAGTATTTCTACTGACTGGATCAGTATGAAACTCTCTTGGTTAAGTGTTTTCTTTCATAAAAAGTTAAGCTTTCATAAAAGTTAAAAGATACAAATATGTGAACTGAAAAAGGTTGCAGAGTAGATGCTCAATTGCTTGACTCCGAAGGTCCATGTCAGCAGAACACAAGCAATCACAGAGCATACAGTACCATAGACAATGCACCTAACAATTACAAGCGTTGCAAAGACTGCATAAATTAACTCATTTAGACTGTGGGCCAGTTTTGATTTCAGCAGCTTTATAGCGCGGTGTGTTTGTTCTGAACTGCAACAATGAGCATTTGAATTCAATACCACCCTAATTCAACCTCAGCTAGCTTCTCTCCATAGCATTTTTGCAGCCAAGATTCATGGGTATTGATGTTTAGAGACTACATACCAAATATAGAAAAAACAACAAAAATAGATTTCTTAGAAACAAAGAAATAATTGAAGCCACCATGGCCATAACTATATACTGTATATTGTTACATTATCACAAGACTCATGTTTTTATGTTAAGTGATAAAGAGAAAAAATTTTAAATAGAGATGTAAATATTTGAAAACAAGACATTTTATCTTGTGCCTTACAATAAGCACCATAACATAAAATTAAATTCTCTTAATACAAGAATGAGATAAATAGATTGTTAACTTCTTACAATATTTTTCCCATATGTCTCCATTCCTCACATCCATTTGTTTTAAATGTCTCACAGTAGCTGTTCTTGGTCTTCTTGGGCATACGTGTTAGTGGTGGCTCAGGCAGCCAGGTGGTAGTAGAGCTTGCAGGTGTCACACAACACAAGCAGATGTTGGTCTAGTTCTTCTTACAGATACAGCTGCACAAAACACATCAGAGTAAGGTATGTGTGAAAATGGTTTCTGACATCATTAGTTATTATTTTGGAACTCTAGCAGGAAGTACATATGGAAAAAGCATGACACACAGTGGTGAGATGCATCATTTAGTCTAAAAGTGCATCTCTGTAGAAAGTGATACACAGATGAACTTGTTTTGTGGAGATTATATCAAATGGCATTTTCATGATATTTAACGCAGCAAAAACATATCAAACAAGAATTACCCTCTGGTTTCACTATCATTACTTTATTATTATTTAATTATCTCTTATTTAATCCTGTCTTTGCCTCGCTGCTGTCTAGACACAGTATATTTCACCTGTAGAGGATCGCTGCTTGGGCTAGATGACTTCCTAGAGGTTCCTCCTCCTTCTTCCTTAGGCTTCCTCTCTTTTGGGGAGCTTTCAGAATAGCTGGGTGTTAAGTTTCTACCAAAACAAGAGAAAAAACAGTATCATTAATGACAGGCATGAACAGCTTGTCTTTCAAAACACTGGCACAGCATTCAGTAAGTGTGGATAGCTAGTGACTGGATTATTCTAAAGAAGTTCATAGGAACTTGTTTTCCTTTACTTAGAGGTATAAATTGTCCATAGAAGAGCCTGTATAAAATTAGCAGCCGAGGACAGTGGACCTGGAGGCAAAGTTGCGGCCCTGTTGTTGGCAGCGCCCACAGCCAGACTGAGTTCACTGACACTATTTGGCTAAGCGATGCCACTCTGTGGTTGGCCAACATTGTGTACCACACCGGCCATAGACCAGAAAAAGCAAAGGGTTTGTCTAGGAGCACAAGAGAACATTGTAGATATATCTTGGTAAAAAGGCTATGGGACCCCATCTCCAGAAGCTTGTTAGCTACTGTGACTGATTACAAACATTATTAAAAGTATAAGGTCCATGGGGCTGTAGTCAGCCTGCTGGAGGCAGTGGCTGCAGAAGAGAAGCGCAACCCCAGGTTTGATCAGAAGGATAGTCGCGGATGGTAGACAAGGCCAGGAAAACATCCAAAGTCATTCAAAGCTGAGCTCCGAGGTCCAAGGTTTACATCTGCTCTGATCACCATCACGTCGCCCTTTTAGACAACAATGGGCTCCATGGAAGGACACCAGGAGGAACTCCATGTGTAAGAACAACCTCACACAAAAAAAAAGCCAGACTAGGAATTTACTAAAATGCCGTTGACAAGCTACAAAGTTTCCACAGGAGAATGTCCTTTGGACTGATGAAACAAAAGTGGTGCTTTTGGCAGTCACATCAACTTTATAGCAGACGAGAAAAATTTAAGTTAAAGAAAAAGACCACCACACTTATTGTGAAACATGGAGGAGTCTCGGTCATGTTTTAGGGCTGCTTTTTGCTGTGTCTGTGTGCCTTGAATCTGTGCAGGGCACAGTGAGCTCAAGACTATCAAGGCACTCTGGAGAGGAAACATACACCCTGTCGAGCAGCCTCAAATTGCAGGTCATTGGTCCTCCAACAGGATAATGACCCAAAACACTGCAACTAAAAGCACTCAAGATAGTAGAAAAACATCTGACTCTTCACATAAATAGATTTACCATCTTGCAATGTCTGATTTGTATTCAGCATGGAATGAACAATGATTTATGCCATTAACTTTTGCCAGTTTCAAATTATTTCAGAATAGTTGTGGGTTCTTCTTTCTGTGTTTCTTCCCTCAAAGCACATTAGAGTACCCAGGCTCTGCTTCTCTCTCTCTTCTGTCTCTTACTGCAGGTTCTGCCTCGGGCTGTGGAGTGTCCTGCTGCTCCCCATGATCCAGCTCAGCACCAGTAGTGCGACAATAATTAAACATTTATTAGTGTTGTGATAGTGTTAGTGCTACTAATGTTTCACTGTTTTGTCATTTTTTCATTGCTTCTAATTATTGTTATTATTATTATTATTATTACTACTACTATTTACATTTGTCTTAGTCTGTGTATCTGCGGTGTTGTCTTTCTCTTACCCCCACCCCCACCCCCTCTCTCTGTCTAAACCAACTTGGTCGAGGCAGATGGCCGCCCACCCTGAGTCAGTTCTGCCGAGGGTTTCTGCCTCTTAAAGGGAAGTTTTCCTTGCCACAGTACCTAGTGCTGCTCCTTGTACAATGCCGAGATAACGTATTTGTGAACTGGCGCTATATAAATAAGAAATTGACCGGCTTGATTTGACATGGAAATTTTTAACAAATTTGGACCATGCTTAATATATTTTTCAGGGTGATCATAGACGGTGACTTAGAGTATTCTGATCTCTTCACTTTTACCCAAATTTACTGTATAGATGATTTACTTTTAAATGGTTTGAAATCAATCTGCCTCAATAACCCATAATGACAAAGTGAAAGTATGTTTTAGAAGCCTTTATTTTTTGAAAAAATCTAGCACCAAATCTCTCATTGGTACTCCAAACTGGGGTCACTGCGCATTCTGTTTACTTCATTAACCCTTTAAATTTGATGTTACTGATATAATAAAGCATTATTCTTTGAACTGCGGGTCAAATGTTTGAAACTGACTTGATTAATAGTCTCTTTATAATTCACAAACTACTGCTATTTTTCCCATGATTGGTAAGCAAAGCAGTGATTGTTCAACAAGTGGTTTTCATCCCAGCCAGGTTTAGGAGGTCCTTATCTCTGTAGAACAAACTTGTCAGTCTTACTACACTAACACACTCCAGAAAGAAAGATGAAATTGTAGGCTGGTATTTACTAAGGTCAGAGTGAGGGGTTACTGATTTTATCTGGGCTATCCCTGTCACTGTCATAAGACATTAGACTTGAATATACACCTTGGAGAGAGGATCGGGATGAAATAACTATGGAAGATGATAGATGAGATCAAAAAATCCTGAGAAGACTGGTCAGAGGTTGTGACCGCTACAATAACCAGTCAGCACAGTTAGTGGCTACAGCCGCAGAAAAAGACCTGCCTACAGATATGTGACTCAAAAGACACCTTGGTTAGTTATGGTGCATTTCGTTGTCAAATGACAATAGGTGATGAAATGAGATGAGAAAATCACAGTCCAATTCAGGCACACCATCTTTTTCCTATGTGCATCTAAGCCCTCCAAGAAAACCTGGGAAAAGCCTGTCTGTAAATTGCAACAACAGAGACAAAGTGACCACTTATTGACTCTGTTCTGAGAGTTTGGACTGTCAAATAAAGTGTAGCTACAGCAGTGCTATAAAGTTCCTTACAGCAGAGTTGAGGAAGGCTGAAGAACCTATTGTATACGATAGGTGAAAGCAGTAGCAGATCGACAGTTTGTTCTCCCTCCATCTCAGGTGCCATTGCCATGCAGGTTAATTAGAAACTTATCTTGTAGGGACCAAGTCAATCACTAAACAGACAGTTTTCCTGAAACCTAATCTGAGCATGCCTGCGCCTGCCTGTAGCACAGAAGGCATCCCGCAGGGGAGGCCCACAATAGATGGGGGGACAGGGTGGCTAAAGCACGAGGCTGGGGTTATCTCCCCTGACGCCTGGACTGCAGTCTGCACCATCCGACCACGACAAAGTGTCTCCACTGCTGATGGGGCAGTTTCAACACTGTGTATATTTTATCAGACAGATGAAGAAATTTAATTACATTTTATAAACGGTGAAGGTGGGAAACATTAAATTACACAGACAGCTTTAGACTGTCTGGCTTCCTGACACAATGCGTGTCCTCAGGAAAACACATCAAAGCCCTTAAGCTAGGAACTTTCTGTGCCTGGTGCCTGGAAACATTTTAATCATATTCAAGATCGGCAGAACAGAATATAAACTGCGGCTGAAATATCATGGACACTTCTGAACAAAGAGGAAGCTCCTTCTTGCAACTACCTCTGCTGAGTAGGGATGCAAGCGATGCCACTTTTTTCAAGCGATCACGATACCGTCTTGGATCTGAGTACTTGCGATGTAAATTACCGTCCCGAGTACTTGTTAATGCCATTACATGGTACATTTACTTGAGAAACGTGTTTTATTTTCATCAGATATTGTTCATTCTCTGGCTGTAAAGAAATTGCTGTGACTGACATTTAGACATTTCATTTATATATGGCATTGCCGCACACATTTTACTCCATTGGTACTGTTAAAGTACTGTTATTATTGACATTTTAGCATTCAAATGCATCTTTTTAACAACCAAGAATGTCTTCAAGGTGGGGAGTGGGCTAAAGGCGGAATGTTTTAAAATGTCAACTATTTTTCCGTCCGACTGTATCAGCCACGCTCCTCTGTGCTAAAGCCCCTCGTGCAGCCAGCTGGGAGGTGTATGGGCCTGCGGCAGGCTAAAGTCCAGCGTCCTCATGGCTTTGATGCGTGTGTTTGCATTATCCACGTGCTTTAACATGAACAGAACTTTAAGGGCCCCATGTCTGAAGCATGTCATCAAACATGCGATGGCTTGTGGCTGGTGTGAATCCTAGAATTGTTTTTGCATGGGGCGACTCTTATGATAAAATCATAAATCAATCTGCTGGCAAAGTTCAAATTGATAGAGACACTGGGTTCACTGCTCGTCCAAATATCTGATATAGGTGAAGCTGAGGGCAGAAATGTCTTTACATGAACTGCGGATGTGCCTCTTCACGGTTGTATGGCTTTAGCAACACTGTGTCAGTGATGTGGTGTGTTAGGGATCTCATACCTCGGCTCAGTACTCGCTGAGAAAGGCGTCTAAATCCCACATATTAACAGCCACAATGGCTGGTCATCAGGAAGACAGTTCTGTGCTGGGTAAGAGCCCTCTGTTGGCTATTTTTCTTTCTTGTGAGTTGTCTTAACATCTTCTCCTCTTCTCCAGGAGTTTGCTGAAAAGTTGGATTTGTTGCTGTTTGCCATTATTAGCAAACACTTTGAACTAAAGCGTCGTGTTGGTTTTAGATGTTTTATCAGATTGCTTGCTTTTAATTACTCTTGTGACAGCTTTGCCAAACCTGTAATTTGCAATCGCTTTAACGATTACTATCATCCACTTTGATATACCTCCACACCGCCGACATTGCTCCTCCTTGCTCTCAGTTAGCACCTGACCGCCCAAGTGAACTGCCGTAAAGTGGTATCGGGCTATGGTATCGGAACACTTGTACGAGTACTAGTATGAGTACGAGTACGGGAACAGGGTATCGGACCCGATACCCCATACTGGTATCGGTATCGGTGCATCCCTACTGCTGAGTGTAAGTTTAGCTGTAAGACTAAACCACTGATGCTGACATCTTTGTGCCTACAGTCTTTCTTTCTGAAGTTCTCAGATCTAACATTAAATTCCGGGGTACAAATATCTCTCTACTGCCTCCTGAGAATACACGTGGCTGGAAGCAATAATGGAAAAGTCTGACTTTGAGTCTCAGGGGTGTTTTGACTGACTCATCTTAGTCTTGGCCTCAGGACTATCCCACTATACTATCTGGTCTTGACCAAGTCCAGTTTGATTTTTTATTTTTTTTTGCCTAGCCTGGCTGGCTGCTCTGTCAACAGTCAATAACAAAAGCATATGTTTCCAACTCAATTTCTAGATCATCATATCTTTATATCTTTTACAAGCATAGATTTTCTTGTAATCATGCAACACTGGTATTTCATAAATTATAGACAAACCAGTGGCATTTACTCAGCCTCCAAGACTCCAGTCTGTTGTAGTGAATTATTATTTCTTCTAGCTAAAAGTGGTTAGTGTAGGTTATTTCAATGTTCCACCATTTTTCTGATTTGGTATTATGTGATCTGTTGACTCAAATTAAATAATCTGATATTGTTGTTACTCAGATTATGATTTCTGATTTCTGATTTATTCACTTCCACTTCAGTTCCATAAAATTTACTTCATTTTATTCAATACATTATACTTGAGACTTGTGTAATGGTAACATTTTATCCTGCACCTAAAATTAGATAAATCTAACTAGGATAAAATAAATACACATATATTTTTTTGAGATTAGTTAAGTGCAGATACTGTATGGGCTCGCCCTTATAGATCAAGAGTCAAACAAATCCTGGCAGTATGTAGGAATGGCACATCACCTTGAGCAACTATACAAACAAACCAAATCAGTTCTGAGTTCAATCATTGACAAATTAAAGGAAAAACCAACAAATTGTCTTTGTAAGGTGTTGGGCCACCCTGTACAACCAGAACAGCTTCAACTTGCTAAAGTCTCTGAACTCTACTGAAGGGATGAACACCAGTCTTCCTAAAGATTTCCCCTCATTTGGTGCTTTGATGATGGTGGTGGTGGTGAGCGCTGTCTAACACACTGTTCCAAAATCTCCCATAGTTCAGTTGGGTTTAGATCTGGTCACTGTGAAGGCAACAGCATCTGATTAACATCATTTCCCAACCCATCAAACCATCCAGTATCCCCTCCTGCCCTAAGAATGGGGGCATTATCATCCTGGAAGAGCCCACTCCCATCAAGATGGAAATGTTTCATCATAGGAAGAAGGTGATTTGCAGTCACCCTGCCCTTTAAGGGGAAAAGTGGACCCAAACAATACCAGCAAAATGCCCCCCACAGCATAACAGAGCCCCCACTGTAGAGGTCAAACATTCAGGCTTGTACCGGTGTCTTGGAGTACATCACTCACAAACTAGAATACAGTTAAGGATGACTCATCTGACTATATCACTTTTTGCACCACTGAACTCTCAGATGTGCATTCATCTTTGTAATGAGGGGTTTAAGCACTGTAACCCTACTACAACATCCCCCTCTATGTAATTGTTGACAGACTATTGCTGACAGTCTGACCACATCCTGAAATGACATCCTGCAATGGCTCCTCTGTATCTTCTTACATATCGCACTAATGCACAAACATGACAGTCACCAAATATGCGCTGTAGACCTCAATTTCTGCATGTTTACTGATGTCCTTCCCGTAGACTTTAAGGCAGATGTCACTTTATCACTGTTCCTACGGAAACACCAGCCAGGTGAGCAGTCTGTGACTGAAGCTTCTACCATCTGTGCCCAACAATGAACTTCCTTTCAAAGTCACTTTCATCTTTTCCTCATGACATCTTGATACAAAATCAACTGGGCCTGCTCAGTATTTTTATGCATGTCACAGAGATTTGATGTAAATTGCTTAACAGTACCATGCAGTGCACCTGTGTGGAAGCATCTGCATTTGTTGTTTCTCCACTCATTTTATGCTGGGTTTTCCTTTAATTTGTCGATACTGAAAAAGACTGCACTTAAGCTGTTATAATATCTGTCCCCTGGTAGCTGTTTGAGTCTTGAAGCATTTTTGGGGGCTGGTGGAAAATGTCTTTTTGTGAAGTTGCCAGGAGTGCTAAACTTCTAGGAGCATCAGGAACAAAAACACTTGACTGTTTACTGGAAGAGGGATGAGAGTCCCATTTGGGGACATCAATAATTTCTGCAAATGCACAGGCAGGATGACAAATAGAAGATGAAAATGTGGCAGATAGATGGCACAAAAGCATGCAGTGCTGTGACTGATGTTGCTACTTAAACCGTGCATGTTCATAATTAGGTGATTTATGGTGGTCATTGCAGATTCCCTGCCTGTCTCCTTCTTGCTTGTGTCCATTTTGCTGCTTTGCCAACATATTAACATCTTTGGACCATTTATCTACATTGCTCATGCTCTCGATTATACGACAATTATACTTTTAATAACGCTTTTTGGGGATTTAGCCGGTAGTGTATACATAAACCCCTAAAGTTGTCATTACACTTCTCCAGGCAGTGGATATAATATCAATTTTCTTAAATAACTTTACAGAAAAGGTCTTTCTTTGAGGTGGAGACAAAGGTGATTGTTAAATGAGTGACAAGAAAATGTTGTCTAAGGACATTATGGACAATGAAAGACATAAACATCTGTAAATATACAATATAATATACAATATAATAAAATCTAAAAATATAATCCTTGAATTATACCATGGCTGCAAAAAAGATTCCACTCTGATTAGGCAGGCAACCACATGGCTCAGGACATAGTATTCTCATGATCATCCATCCATCAGTTAAAACTGTGAGGTCTGACTCAATTCTTAACTCACCACTGAGGGAGATATGAAACAACTTGTCAACAATAAGGTGAAAGACCACATTAAACAACCCAGACATTACTTTTCCTTTCATTCCTGGTGTTTAATGTTCTGTCAAATAAAAATATCATCTAGACAGGGTTTTCACATTTTTTCTGTCCTTATCTTTAACTATAAAATAAGCCTACTGAGAAATAATCACAATGGGGAAAAACAAACAAATAAACAAACAAGCAAGCAAACAAAATCCCAGGGGACAGAGAAAATCACTTCCCAGGCCCAATCTGTCCCCTGAGCCACTAATTTGAGACCCCTGATCTGGGTGCTAATAGCTAAAATATCTTTTGTAAATGGTCCTGTTTGAACTGGCTTTCTTCGTTTTGGTTCTGTTATTTTCTCTCTAACGTCCACTTCCTGTTAAATGAGTGGTTGTATATTCATGGGAATATCTGACACTGACTTTAATTCAATCATCGCTTTTAAACCAAAAGAAGTTGAACTGTGGAGAAGGGAGATGTATCGGATATTTTTAGATTCAGGTTTGTTTACTGTAAATATTTTGTTGTAGGGATGCAACGATACCACTTTTTTTCAAACCGATACGATACCGATACTTGGATCTGAGTACTTGCCGATACCGAGTACTGATACGAGTACTTATTAATGCCATTACACTTTGTACATTTACTTGAAAACATGTTTTATTTTCATCAGATATTGTGTCATTCTCTGGCTGTAAGAAATTGCTGTGACTGACATTTGAACATTTCATTATATATGGCATTGCCACACATTTTACTCAAATAGAAGTACTGTTAAAGTACTGTTATTGACATTTTAGCATTCAACTGCATCTTTTTTAACAAACAGAATATGTTCAAGGCAGGAGTAGGCTAAGGCGGAATGTTTAAAATGTCCAACTATTTTCCGTTCGACTGCCACAGCATCAGCCACGCTCCTCTGTGCTAAAAGCCCCTCATTAACAGCCAGCTGGAGGGTGTGTGCGACACACGGCAGGCTCGGGAGTCCAGCGTCACTCATGGCTTTGATCGTGTGTTTCGCATTATCACGTAGCATAACATGAACAGAACTTTTAGGGACCCCCCATGTCTGAAGCATGTCATCAAACACACCTGCAATGGCTTGGCTGGTGTGTGAATCCCTAAATTGTTTTGCATGCAGGACGACTCTTTGCGGAGTAAAATCCTCGTCAATCTGCTGTGCAGTTAAACTGATGACGGACACCGGGCTAACGCTGCTCGTCCAAATATCAGTGGTGAAGCTTAGGGCCGAAATGTCTTGCAACAGACTGTGGATGTACTCTACAAAATCGTGTGGCTGGCAACACTGTGTCAGTGATGTGTGGTGTCGGCTAGGGATCTCATACCCTCGGCTCCAGTACCGCTTGACGTCTAAATCATATTATCAACAACCGACAATGGCCTGGTCAATCAAGAGCAATGTACTGGGTAAATACTCTGTTATTTTCACTTTCTTGTGGAGTTGTCTCTCTGCTGTATCTTATTTACTTATTTTGCCATTATTTAGCAAATACTTTGAACTTCGTACGTCGTGTTGGTTTTTTAGATAGCTTTATCAGATTGCTTATTGAAATCGCACTTTAAATCCCTCTTCTTGACAGCTTTTGCAGAGCATAATTTGCAGTCCACTTTGCGCACGATCGCCATAATCACTTTGACCTCCACGCCCGATGACTGCTCCTCCTTGCTTCAGTTAGCACCTGACCGCCCAGAGTGAGCGTCCGCGCTGCCGTAAGTGGTATCGGGCTGTGGTATCAGAACACTTTTATGAGTACGAGTACAGGAACAGGGTATCGGACCCGATACCTGATACTGGTATCGGTATCGGTGCATCCCTATTTTGTTGTCTGTAAAACTATTTGAGTTGACCGTTTCACTTGTACCATAATGTTCTATTCTAATTCTGTAGTTTAATGCTGTAAAATATATGATTAAAGTAATAAATGATTAACAGTAAATAATTGTGGATACCTGCAGATTATTTGTGTGTACCTCCCTCACAGTAAAATGGTTGCATTGTAGTAATACATAGAACTCAAGGCATTGAGAGCTGGAAGTTTGAAATTGTATGTGAAATAAAAAATCTTCTTTTCTTTTCTAAATTAATGTGAATGTGTGTGTAAACTGATTGTTGTGATCTCAAAAAAACAATACAAAAAAACAAAAACAAAAAAACACCAAAACATCTCAGTGTATTTCTGTAGAATGCAGATCACATTCATTTAATAACCCATAAGCCATGGTGGCACATCTTGGCTATTGGTTGCCATAGGAACTAGAAACAGCTTTTACCTTCACAGTCAGGTCTAACCTTCATGGAAAATGACAGGTTAATCAGTTAGTGGAAAATGAAAGGATTTTTTATATAGCACTGTCCAGCACTGGGTCCCCACAGGTAACCCACAAAAGTAAGGGTAGAAAAGGTAAAAAAAAATGTTTATTTGAATTCATCATCACTCCAGAACTGAGAATGTGATAACTGTAATAACAATAAAATAAAATAATCTTTTATTAGTCCCACAATGGGGAAATTTACAAATGTGTAAATTGTAAATTTGACATTTTTTTATAAATTTACACTGTCACTGTGAATGTATGGACAGATGAGTGCTGCAAAATCAGTTACCACCATGTCACTTTGTATTACATCAACAATAAGTGGGAGCTGACTGAGCGAGAGCTTTGCACATCTGAATGGAACAATACATGACCAACTGTCATGCAAGGCCTGCATTAATACAGTCTGAATTAGTTTTATAGTGAGTGACTATGCAGCCTGTGTGTGTAATAACTGTTATGGGAATGGGTCAGATCATCTGACTTCTATTAGTCAGTTGGGTCGGATCCAGATTTGATTTTGAGATAATTGCAGTAGTAATGAGTCGGTCTTAGTACTGAACTTTGTGGGTGCAGTGCAGATTTGTAAAACTGGACCTGTGCAGGACTCTGCAGCAGAGTTATTGATTCTGATTTCTGATTTTGATTCTCTGGATACCTCTCCATCACAAATCACTGCTATGCTAAAAAAGTAGACAGAGGCAGAGATTGTAGTGGTACCTGGCCCAGGATGCCCCCCAGCAGAGTCCACATGGCCTGGCCTTCACTCCGCAGCTCTCCATTTATATTCAGCAGCTCCTCCAGAGACTCACATAGCTGCAGGGGGAGAGACAACATCAGATGAGGATACCACAGTTTAAACCCCTGTTGTGCTAACAGACAATCAGATATTCTAAAGCATACACATATACATTTCTACTCAAAAAGGTCGGTCATTAACTCTATTTTCTGTGTAGAAAGATTTCCATAATTAAGTATTGTTTTAAGACACTGACATAAATTCCTAGAAAAATCCTGAAATAAGGTGGAATTTATCACAAGTAGATTGCTTTTAAAGAAAGAGAAGAAGAAAGAGGAAATCATTCTTCTACAGATGAAAAGTTGAATTCATTAGCTGGATATCAATCTCATTATCTGTGTGTTAAGTAAATCAAACTGTTGTGTGCGCAAAAATTGTTCTTGAAAGTGGCGTCCACCACATCCCATGCAAAAGTCAGGATCTACAAAACGTTGGGGAGAATGTGCGAACCTGTATGGAAACTCTGATCCATGTCTACAAACAGTTTGGAGGCAGGAGACATTAGCAACGCAGATGGTGTGGAGGTGAACTGAGAGAAGGTTATAGATATTAAATGTGAGAGGTATCATTAGATGTATAATAATGCCTCTCAAACATCAAATTTTACTTCATATCACGTTACTTATAGATCCACCTTATCAAAAACAATCAAACCGGCAGTGTTATTTGTGCTTGTGCTAGTAAGCCAGAACTATTCCATAAGCACCGAGATAGAAGCCAACTCAAATCAATATCTCAAATTCAATCAAATGCTCAATATTTCATCAATGCTGTCTCACTCCCCAGCCCCTGAGTGCAGGGGGGAGGGCTGGACTGTATGCTGCTGACACTCATGGTCAGTTCTGGAGATTCACACCACAGCTGCTGAAATGCTACAATGATGCCAGGATGTGGCAAGTGACAGGATTCAGGAAAGTCTGGCTTCTATGTTTCCCCAATATTAAGCTTGATTATACTGAGCCCTTTTCGCCTCAACTATGGTAGATAGGCTAACTGATTAAATTATCATCATCTGTTGTAGAAATTAAGATCACAACAAATAGCTTGCAGAACAGAGGGTCAACAGTTACATAATAATGTGTCAAGTGAGATTTTAATTTTCATATAGTTTGTGTGTAAAATCGCTGCAGTGAACATGACTGTGCCATCAGGTGAACAGAATGCACTGGAGACACTGTGGTGGCTGCCACACTGCTTTCTCCAGCCAGCACATGCTCATGACCTGCACATATGGACTATGTAATGTAGAAAAGCCTGGAAATAAAACCAGTGACAGCTTTGGTACAATCATTACACTCCACATCCTCATTATGAGTCCCAATCATAATTCAGACCAAGTTCACCATAATAATAGAGAAGTAATGATTCTGAAACCGAAACCACGACACAAATGTCCACAATCTCGTATTGCAGTGCAGGAAGAGTTTAATTAGTTCAAGATGAATAATAACCCTGAGATGCCCCCCACACAGGCAAATTCAAGGTCAGCAGTGTGGGAACATTTTGGTTAGGTCCTGGGATATTGCAGCCATCTCTGGGTTCAATAATGCCTGCCGCTGTTTTGTTGTTGTAATGTTTGTAATGTGTTTAACTTGTTGTCTAGACAAATGGAGTGGACAACACCATATACTGCCGACTAAGGTTATGTTGGAGGGCTGTTTCCTTTTTTCAATGCGAATTATTGCAAATGTCAATGTGATTAAAAAGAAAATGTTCCTTTTTTTTATTCCAGAACAGAACCTGAAAGCTCTGGTTTTAGAGGTACAACAGCAGTAGGAAGGGTTGCATTTTTAGTATAACAAACACCTATAAAACCAGTGACTATAAAACAAGCCTTATAGAAATTATGATGTGCACAGGTACAAATGTAACAGATGAACCTCTGAAACAGTTTTGCAGTCAGGGTAACTATTTAATGTTAACCACACACATGATGAGCAGGAGTTGAGCCTTTTATCACGGGGGAACCTTGTACTGAGCTACTCTACTATATATCAGTCATAGCTAGATTTGTAATGACTCCTACACTGGCATTTGGTCCAAGGCCAAAGCCATGTAAGAGCAACTCAAGCAGTGCAATTAGCAACACATACTCCATTAATAACGCTTAACACGCGCGGCAGAAGACTGAACGCAACATTAACTCTTGCGACTTTTACTCTGCCGTTGTATTCCCTTACTCATGTTGACAGATGGAGGAGCAGCCTCCTCACAGAGGTCACGTTTGAGGAGAGATGAGAGAGAGACTGGCACAGGATTCAGTTTTTTCATGTAGCATAGTAAGGCCATGTCTAATCTGGTGATACTGATTTACAAGCTAAGCTGAACAATGGCCATAAAAACTGACAATTAAAAATGAATACTGAGAATGAGAATGGATGACCACCTACATCACAAAAAAATTACAGTATCTCTAAATACCATGTTCGCAAATTAACCATGTTCACACACTGAATCCTTTCTCTTAATCTTACACTCTCAACTGAACACATACAGGCATAGTGGATGCTGACACTGTTACACTATATATTACCACTACTAGAGAATCAGGTATCAGTAGTAGCTGCTGCTTCTGTGTCAACTGCCTTTGTCCCAACAATTCTCATTCTCAACAGACAGATATGCCCCTTTAACATCTGAATCTTACCTCATCATTAAAGCTGTTACTGTTTTTGTGATTTTTGATAAATGCTAAGATTCTTGATAAATCTTTGTTCATATAGTTTGTTTGTTTGTTTAATGTGTGTCTGAATTACTGCCACACAAACGATCTTACTTAATGTAATAATAGGAAAAATAAATTTCAAACATTGTTCATTTAAGCTTCAAATAAGCACTTAATGAATATGTGTTCAAGCATTTGGCTTGCACATTTCATGAGCAAGTCTGTCCCCAGAAAAATAAGACAGTCCTCAGCAGGTTTAGATTCTGCTCCTCACCTTGTTGTACTCCACGTGCAGTTTTTCTTGCTCGCTCTCCAGCTTGTCTTTTAAGTTCTTCTGTTCAGAGATGTTGTCCTGGATCTGGATCATTCGCATGTTCCGCTCTGAATATCAATGGGACAAAAATCAATGGCACGATCACAATCTATGCACAGGAAAAGGCACCAGAGTGTGCTGATGGCAGATAGGCCCTCTACTGCAGGCTAATGGAGTATGCTCTCAAGGTTACTGCTGTGGTGTCTCCTCCACATCTGGCACCATCATCATTTTTGGGAAGAAAATGCCTTTACACACTATTCACAATAACTTATCCACCCTGTACAGTGGTTAATGCTATACAGACTGGAGATAAATGCTTTTAGCTTCCTTAAAATTACTGTCTTGATACCAGGCATCATTCCTTTGAAACAAAATTTGAGTGTAATGAGTGTAAATTCAAAAAATGACATTTTAAATTGATGTTTAGATGCAGTAAATATAAGTGCATGGAGCAGAAGACAAAAATAAGAGTGGCTCTTACTAAAACATACATATCTTGTTTTCAGTTCAGTGCTTCTTGTCAGACAAGCTCTGATGGAGAATGGACTAAGATGGAAAGGGGAAAAAGCAGTGCATCTCATGACATAATGTCCTGTGATGTTAATGAACACACTCTTTATTTCAAGCAAGGTGGGGTGCCTCTGCTATGTAACACTGCAGGAAACCCAGTAGTGTGTTTTCATTCTCACTTACCAAAGACATGGATTCTAACTGGGACATGTTCACTCCTGTATGCTGCAAATATCAAGAGTGACCATCACTATAAATTGTTTGGTTCATTTCATCCAGACCAAAGAAAAAAAGATTTACTGTTGCATCTCAGTTCTGGTCTGGTTTGTGTTCATTCTGATCTTTTATAAATAAACACAGAAGAGAAATATGTCATAAAAAATATGTCATGAAATATGTCAAATACATTGTACACACCGACAGGTAACTCACTGATTGGGCTGTTTTGTTAATGTCATCCTGCATCATTAATGCATCACAAGGACCCACGTGGGGATATCAAAATCAAGTGACTAATATCATTAGGCTACAAACTGATGTCATGTTATGAATCATGACAAAAAGGTAGAGACAGGATGAAAAAGAAGCATCTGAACAGCAATATTCTGGGAGTATTTCTGTTGGTTTGCTATGTCTTTTTAACTGTCGAAATACACAACAGACTACAGTTTTAACTGCTTTTGACTGTCTGACTCACATGCTGACGCATGCATGTGTTACCATGGTTACTTTTTCAAATGTATTTATTTGGAGATTTTGTAAAATGCTTTACATTAACACCACTTTTAAAGATTGCTATAAGACTGCTTCCTGAACAGCTCACGAAGAGCAGTTGGATTTATTGGTAGTTTGGCTTTTGAATTAATGCTAAAATCACAGATCTGCTGTGGTTGGTCTGTTTGCTTTCAGACCACAAACAAACCACGCCAGACCATCTCCTAAAAGGCTCTTGGACAGGCTGTTTGTTCTGCACAAGGGTTTTAGTAACAGTTTTTTACTAACTGGGAAAACGTACCAGAGGCTGTTTTAACGGGACCAAACAGGTAACATGTGAAAAAGGATCTAAACTAATGCAGCAGAACCAGAGACCTTATGTGTTTTAGTCCACACATTTTTCTTCCTCGTCAAAATCTGGCACCTGCATTACCCAGAACGTAACTCAACCGGCAACAGTACAGTTTTTTTGGGGGGGACTCTGCTGATGTAGTTCCTGTGAAACTGTTGTCTTGCCGATGATTTCTGAGCAACCATCTCCGTTATTTACCGCTGTAAATAAATTACTTTTGTATGAGATAATTTCCTTTTCTTCATTAAGAGTGTACATTTTTTACCTTTATTTGCCAAATTAAAAGTAATTAAAGATCTGGACCAGTGATCTTGAAAAATAGATATAACTTAATGTCAACCCCTGTGCATTTCTGCTCCAAAATGCATTCTTGTTCATTTACAGACATCTAAAGCATCAATAGTGATTTTCACCCACTGCAAGAAGGAGTTTGAGAGAGTGGAAAAGTGTTTTTTCTTACTGTTTCAGACATGGAGGCATCTCTACCCCATTACACAAGAATAACTGGTAAAACAAGACTGGCAAGAGGAGAAAAGCAATACAACTGCAGTGACTGGTTTCCTCACCCAGGTAGTAATTGACAAAGTCTGCTGTGAGGGCAGGCTGCTTGTGTTTCCTGCGTCCGTCCAAGCTGGCATTAGCATCAGACGTGTCTACAGGGAAAATGTCTGTGCTGATGCCCATCAGCTCTGCCTTCCTCATCAGCTTCCTGATGGCTGAGGCACTAGAAGTCAGAGGTCGTGGCAGCTTTTCCCGGGGTACCCACGCCTGAGGCCGGGTGTTCCTGGAAAGCTCTGCTTTTGCCCTGTACTGCTGCAGGCGGGTCGTGATTCGGGCCTGCAGGAGGAACACACTCATGTTCATAGATGTACTCCTACATTACAATGTTAATAACTCATTAGCAAATTGACACAAATCTATATTATTGTCTAAAACTGTTTCCTAATTTAAGAGTCTTGATATCGTGACAATATCCTGACATGTATATGGGAGTGGTACTTTATGTTACTGGAACACTTTGCATGTGTGATTGACATTTCCTCATGATTCCATTGGCACCTGGCTGTGGTGAGTGACGTTAGTGTACTGTCACTCACATTTTATAGTCACAAGTCATGTCAACACATAAAAAAGGACAAATACTTTACAAATTGTCAGAAACAATGAGAACAAGAAGAAATTATTGTCTAGTTAAGTCTAGACAAACAAACACACTGTGTCACACTGTCACTGTCACTGATAATATGTAGTGACTGAGTGTTGCTAGTGTATTTGAATATGACCACTTAATGTTTGCAAGTATGTGTGTGTGTGTGTGTGTGTGTGTGTGTGTGTGCGTGTGCGTGTGTGTGTGTCCAATTACAAAAAACATCACAAAACATATCTTCACCACGACAAGAAGTTCTAATCATCAACTTGGATCACTCCTTCACTGTATTGTGTTGCTAATTTAATTTTAAATGTATAAAACTACCATTTTGGCTACACTCAACCCATAATGATAAAGTGAGAACATGTTTTTAGAAAGTTTTGCTGATTAATGCAAAATCAAACACTGAAATCTGTCATTTACAGTATTCAGACGTGCTGCTGTGGTACTCTCAATAATGGTCAGGAGCATCTTAATTGTTTTAATTATTAATTATTCAACTTAATTGGAGTCCTCCAAGTCACATTGTTATGGATCAGTCATATGTTGCTGTTCAACACATGAAAAATGAAATACTTTCAGGATGTTGGTGTAATTTCACTATAATAATATTTAGTAATGTTGGGCAATTCTTGACCACGTTGAATATCTCATTTGAGCAACTTAGTGTTAATCTTTTAACGTTGCAAGTGCTTATGTAAATGTAGGAGAAGATTCCCCTTAAGTTTCAGAGCAGACAGTCTAACCAACAGTTTTCTCAAAACCCTTCAGACATGCTGGCTAAGAACACATCAGAAACCAAACTGCTGCTGTATGTTAGTAAGCAAGTATGCGTGCAACAACACATAATTACGTTCTGGCCTATATCGAACCTTTCATTCTTTTCAAAAATACTAGACAGAGTTGTGTCTTTTAGTAATCTTTCTTAACCTTTTCAGTCCGTCCTCAGGGCCTATCACTCTACTGGAATGCCACTTGCTAAAGTGGTAAATGATATTCTGCCCTCTATGGATTCAGATTCCATCCAATCCTGCATGCTTCTCTTACTGGATCTCAAATTTGGCATCTCTGGCCCTTACCTGGTTAAAATCCTGCTTATCTGAAAGAACTTGGTGTGTCCCCTATAATTATAGCATATGAACATATTCTGATGTGAAATATGGAGTACCCCAGGGCTCTGTTCTTGGAACCCTGCTTTTTTTCTCTTTATAATTCATCTCTTTTTTATTAACAGTCATGGAATAAATTTTCACCACTATGCTGATGATACTCAGCTGTATGTGCTCGCTGCCGAGTGCTCCGCCACAATAAAAGTCTCTCTTCTGCGGCACTACAGTACCAGCAGTGTACTATTGTTAGCTTCAGGATGGAGTCCACCGCCGTTACAAAATGACCGACTCCCGGCACAAAAATACTCCAACACAAACTCCACCCAAGAACAAAAACCAGAAAACTTTATCTCATGAAGCTTGTTTGTGAATGTGAATTGGACTGATGTCAGTGGGAAACTAGGGTCAACATCAGCAGGGCATTTAATTCACAGAGGGAGCTTCATTTGGCTTTTTGGATCAAACATGACCCCAAGCTGGCTAACTTCCTATTGGACAGGAGAGCTAACATTACTGTTAATATTTACTTCATCAGCTAAAAAACCAACAGTGGATCCCTGCAGTGTAGCTAAGTTACAGCTACCTGGCTAACCTTTCCTTTGCAAGCACACAGTGAGGGCTGGTAAAGAAACCGAAAGTCAGTAAGAACTTTGCATCCAAGTGCAAGCAACAGGACATAGACTGCAATTCACTTAACGGCCACAGGTGTCAGTAATAACAAGGGTTTTTGATTTCTCCATACACTTCCTCTAAGAGACCGTCTTCCATAAATATAAATAAAAATAAAAATCACAAAGGATAACTGAGGTGTTTTTGAAACTGGGCATTATTTTCCAGTGTTTTCGCTTGTCAATGTTTGATATAGACAAAATTCTTGAAATTGGTCACCTACTGAGCAACAGCAGTGTACCCCATAACTGCAAACAGCTGCTGTAATCCAACTTGGCAATTGTCCATGTCAAAGTGAGTCAAACTGAAGTTCTTGTTTTTGCCACTGACAGGCTCAGATTGTTGTGTTTGACCACATTATGGAGAGGATTCCTACAGCTGTTCATGGTGGCTGGGTACACTGTTCTTGCTCAATACTACATCAGTTCCAAAGATTCAAAAATACTGGAGTTCTCCTTTAATATACATCATAATCATAATTTCAAATAACCTCTCTTGTTTGGCCAATAAGAGGGACTATTCCCCTGTTAGTATACATTCTTTAATGAGTTATTTGCTAGATGAAAAATGCCATATTTAAGTAATGTACAGTAATTTTGTATAAAATTCCTAAATGAAGTAAATAATAAGTTATTCATAAATCTAACTGTAAAAACTGAAAATAATATACCCTAAACCTAATCCTAACTGCAAACCCAAACCTAGACTTAATCTCCACTACTCCAATGAGGAAGTACCCAGAAGCAAAATGTCTGAACTTTGGCCATACAGACTGCAGTACAAACACAAATGCACATTTGAAAATCTGTACTGAGGTTTGGTTGCTGCAGGTGAAATGACTTAATAAATCTTACCTGAGCTTCAGGAGTAAGCTGTTTCTCTCTCTCCTGCAGAGAGACCTTACAGTAAGACTGTAGGGCCAGATAATTCTTCCTTTTCCATTTCCTGTCAAAGCGATCAGCATGCTGTTTGCAATATGCAAAAAATGGATCTGCAATATCCTGAGGAAGCAAAAATGAATGGACATGAATCCAGTGTCAACAATTAGTAGAAACAGGGACATTATCTTTTACAGCGTTCACGGCAGTGGCCTTTTACAAATGTTTTTACAACAAATATATTGGCCTTGATACAGCTTGCTGCAGTGAATATTATCAACAATTTGGTTTATTAATAACCTGAAGCTTTGTAACCTGTAAATAGAGATCTTCAGCAAGCCAACAGTTTGTCTGATAACAGCAAATTAGAAAAAACCCTAATAATAATAATAGTACTTTTATTTACTTATCTATTTACCGTACAACATGAATAAAAGTAGCGTCGATCTGATGGCTACATCACTCCAGCATTTAAAACTGCAAAATTTCAGAGCTGATGCAGCTGATAGTTAGCAAATCAGAGTTGGTGAGCTATAATGATTGACTTGATGAGGTCAGGACTGCTGGCAGGCCATTCCATCTTCTCCACCCCCAAATTCTGGAGGTAGT
>BRZM01002675.1:88704-138438 GCA_033238685.1 Lates japonicus | reverse complement strand
TTCTTGATAAAGCTTGAAACATCTCTTTTCTACATGTTACTTAACATGAAGAAAAAGGTGGAAATACACTATGAGGGAGGTGCAGCACCTGGACAATTTACAGAACGTACATGCCAGGATTTTAAGAGGCAGAACTCAACTGTGACTGGACTTTCTATGCTGTTACCCAAACACAGCTGGAGCAGAGTGGAGCAGCAGTAACAAACTGCAAATTGGATTAACACAGGCCAAACAATCAGTCCCTACCAACAGGCACATTTTGATTGGGCACTGCACTAGTTTGCGTTACTGCATGAGACCCAAAGAGGTCAAAATATTCAGTGTTTCACAAAAAAGGTTGAAATGCCCAAAAAATGAATACTAATTTGTGCAGCAGAACTTTGTTTTTCTTCTTTTCTCCCCCACTTATCATCTCACAACCCCTCACAGTTATCATGTGACCCTTTGGAGGTGTCCAACCTGGGAACCTCTACGCTAGCCTAGTATATAAAGTAACTGAAAAAAGTGACACCTCGAACAGCTAGCAAAATGCTTAGAAATTCCCAACAAGGATAAACAAAACTTATAAATGTTCATTGCATTCAACTATGTTATTTAACTTTGTAAATGATATACCTTAAACATCTATACTGATAACACTGATTTGATTGCAAGAGAGCGAGGGACACATCCACACACACATGCACACATCATATGAGAATACACAACAGGGATCTCACATTTGTGAAATAAAAAGGTTCTTCTCCTAAGTGTGCACATACATGCACACACTGACACGCTGGCTGGATTAATGGTGGAGGATTTCATCCAACACCACTTTTGCACTGTTAGAAAGAAGAAAGACAAGAATAGATAGAACAACAGGAGGAGAGGGAAAGAAAATAAAGGAGAGGAAGCAATAAAAGCCAAAGAGAAAAGAAGAGTTTAGAGGAGAGCAACACAAGCAGGAGAGAAAAGAGGAGAGGAATTAAAGGAAAAGAAAGGGGGGAAATAGAGGAATAAATCAGAAAGGGAGGAAGTATAGAGGAGGAGGAAAGACTCTTGCGGAGGAGAGAGGAGGGGATGAATTATAGGTGTGGGAAGCCAGTGAAGGTAGAAGGTAGAAGGTAGAAATAAGGCAGGGATAAATTAGAAGTGGAGAGGGAGAAAGGTGGAGGAAGGAAACACGTGGTAGAAAAAGGTGCAGAGAAAACAGGAAGTAGAGAAAAGAGGAGGTAGAGAAAAGAAGATGCAGAGAAAGAGAGGGCAGGAAAAGCAGAAGAGGAGAATCTTTGTTTTTCCTGGTTATGTAACAACAACAGATTTAATTTTCATTTTGGAGACATTTAAAAAATCTCCTCTGCTCATTTTATCATCACAATGGAGCCTCTTTAATTATGTAACCTTGTTGTGAGAGGCAGAGGAGTGGGCACAAGGCTGTATATATGTGTGTTTGTGTGACTGTGTACACATTATGTTTTATTGCCCACATTCCACTAGCACCTCTTTCACTTCCTACCTATTTTCTGTCCCCAGCCAACCGACCAGCCATTCTTCACAGAGCCAATATAAATCAGACAAGGTTTATCTGCCCACCTCTTTCCTCTGTTGATACTATGTGTAGGAGGAACTCATTACCATATGTTGTCAATTCATAGCTCCCTGGATGATGAATTCTGACATTAGCTAGAACTATGACTGTGACCATTCTAATCTGATTAACACTTCAGACAAAGAGGCCCTTATAGTCTGCATCTTTTAACTAATGAGGATTTCAACTCCCATCATATTCCTTAACTACCAGATTTGTGAAATATTTGTCTTTCTTACCGGGGCCAGTCTCACCTGACATTAGGCGAGAGACAGGGTACACCCTGGACAGGTGTGTAATTCACGCTCACGTTCACACCTATTGCCAGATATGGAGTCACCAGCTGACCTACCCTGCATGTCTCTGGACTGTGGGAGGTAGTACCCAGAGGAAAGGCACAGGGAGAACATACAAACACACAGAAAGGCTCCGGACAAGGTTTGAACCCAGAACCTTCTTGCTGTGAGGCAACAGTGCTAACCACTACACCAACCAAGCTGCCCTGCAACAACTCAAAATTTCTTTTTTATAAATTGTAACTTGTGTACTAAGTATGCGACAATAAAAAATAAGACAGAGAGGTTTTAAAAACATACACACAGAAGCTATTTACTCAACAGCTTTTTGTACCTGGCATGCATCATGTTGACACCAACCACAATGTCACATTAACTGTAAATTACACACATATCAAATATGAGTATTGTGTATTGTAGAGAATTTCAGTTAAAGGGACGTGTATACATACTAGGGACAATAAGTTTTTTGTTCCATAATTAAGGAATGTTTGAGTGTACTTGTCCTTACATTTTACACTCAGGTTTTAGACACACAGTTAATAAAACTGCAAAAGATCAGTGCAGTGCTTTAGGTAACATACAGGCCTTTTGCATGGAAGACATTTCATGATGTCACAGTGGGAAAAGCACAGGTGCAAATAATAAAATTAATTATGGCTCACTAGGACACACAGCATGAAGTCATTGCTCATGTTTTTAATGACATGTTTTTAATGACACTTGCTTTTCCCACCATCACAAGTCAAAATCTCTGCTGTGAAAAAGGATCTATAGGGCTTCAGAGGACAAATATGTCCTGGTGGTTCTTTCGGAAATGGGGTTGAAGTTGAGGCATTGTTCTGATTTTAAATCATGGCTGTCTGAAGACCTTCACATTACCAAGAGTAACAAGTTTGAGGAGACTGTCTTCATGAGAAAAACGACAGCATTTGTCATTTTCTCAAAGGCCTCAAACTACTTATGCTGACATGTACCTGACTATGACCTCTGGCAGCCATGTGAATTATGACTCTAGTAGGATCATATGACTTGGACACAGGAGACCGCTGCCATTGAAGCCACATCTTCATGTTAATAGGGGTGTTAGATCAGAAAACGCTCATATGGGTCTCTATGGTAAGAGATGAAAAATTACATAGTTTTTCACTTGTTCATAGGACTTGTTTGTTTGCAGAATTATCAGATTTTTATTAGAGAGAGAAGGACAAAGACAAAATAGGAAGAAGTACAACCTAAGTAAAATTAATGTAACACTTATAACCAGCTTAAATTATTCAGTTAGGACTGTCTTCTACTCTTGGCCTTTGAGCAGCTCCACTGCAATGGATAAAGGTTAAGTGCCATCATCAAAAGTATTTTGACATGACATGATGAGGAGAGGAGTTTTTTCATACAATTTACCCAGACAGACCAGGGATTTGAACCAATGACCTGACTGTGGCATGTCATCTTAGAGAAGACTTTGTGGATAGGAGACGCAAAATGAACCAAAGGCGAGCAAGGGTTTGTTTAGAGTCCGACCCTAAAATCTTTTAACAGGCTTTCTGTCTCATTGGGGCTGATTTACACACACACACACACACACACGCACACACACACACACACAGACACACACACACACAGACACACACACACACACACACACACACACACACACACACAGATAAACACCAATCAAGCATTAGGGACAACAGTACAATGTTTGTGCAAGTGTGTGTGTAATGTTTGTGAGTGTGTGTGTATGTGTGTGTGTGTGTATGGGCTGCAGCGATCAGAGGATTTTGACTCCTGCAGTAATAGGATGGAAGCTAGCCAGCAGCAAAACACAGCAGAGCAAGAGTGGGTCTGGCTATCTCAGTGCATGGTCAACAGGGAACATGAAGGCAGACAAGTCAACTTACTTCTGAAAATAATTTATCATGCATATGTTTGTGACCTGGAAAAAATAGACCAGTTTATCACACTGAACAATCAATTTACTATTTGATTTAATAGTAAATCAAGTTACTGTGGGTAATGTGAATGGCACTGTTGAGAATCATCACTGAGTATCCAGATCGACAGCTTTTTGTCTTCTTTTCGCTAATTCTTTTGGTATTACCAGACATTTACTGTATAGTTCAGTCTCATGCATCATCGGCCATGTTTCTGATAGCAGCAGGTAGCTGTTAAATCCACTGTATGCTATCTGCCCAGCATAATGGCAAAGGTAATCATGGGCTGAAACATTTAGCAGCTGAAGAGCTGGATATTTTTCTCAGGAGATGATAGAGAAACAGCAAATGAATGTCAGTGTTGCTCTGTGTCTGATGGATGTGTACATGGGTAGCTGTTTGTGTATAATGTATAAGTTGTAACATCTTAATGCAGCATTTATGAGGAAAAGACAAGGACACACTAACTCCCAGAGAGGTTTCTTGTAGAAACCAGCCTTGTCTGCAACATAAAATGAAGTTTACAGTCTGTGTTTTCTCTTTTTTCATTTAATAGGTTAAATTGGAAACTTGGTTACTACACCCAGACACTGCCTGGATGACTTCATTTTTTTTGAATAACTTAAAAATAAAACTTAAGCTAAGTTTAGCACCCTTTCTGTGTTTCTGTGTTCTTGCCTCATAACTGTGTGACTTTACCAACATTTCTAAAGCTGCACTTCTATTCTTAGACATCCAAAAAATACAACTCCTGTTTTTCTTGTTTTTAGCTGCAGAGATACAACACAAATTACCTCTTTGGGGACACAAAAGTTTACCAAGCTGAAGTTGCCTCGCCATGTGTACCCAGATTTGAACCTCATCCTCAGTGATGGGGGGCTGCTGGGTATTATTAGGATTTAATTGATCTGGCCTTGGTTTTAGTATGGGGGAGGCTGCAGCCTTTGAAGTGCTGAAGTGTATACTTTGAAGTGCAGGAGGCAGCGCTCACTTGGACAGGAGCATTATGGGTAGGGGAGATTGCTGGCTCATCCCACAGGGCGAAGAAAAAGACATGATCAGACAGATGCTAGGGAGGAAGTTAGAGGAAAAAAATCTTGAGGAAAGTTTAGCCAAGGGCTTAGAGTGAGAAGAGGAGAGGAATGGGGAGAGGAGAGGAGAGGAGAGGAGAGGGAAAGTCTACCAGTATGAGGTGAGATGGAAGCTGCACAGAACGTTGTCATTATTCAGAAGATCTGATACAAAATTGTGAAAGGAATGTCATATAAACCACCACAACACGTTGACTATTGCTTTGTTTATCAGATCTAAGTACACAGCTCTGATCACAAACATTGTGAAAGAATGGAAAACAAATAGGCTGGCCTGCTCCAAGACTGTAGCTGTTACAACGCAGCTGCCACCTTTCCTATCCCCCGTTTATCACAACTCAAATACCTTTCTGGAAGACCAGTTTAAGAAGTTTCCGTAGCTATTTAATCTATTTACTGTTTACTTGTGCTATAATATGAGATTTTGTGCCAGTTTTGGCTGCTGTTGAAGACCACTACCTCCTGCTTGTGCCTGTTCATCAAATGCTTGCAGGAGGGGAAAGAAGAAATTGGGGTAGCAGAGGGAGGGCAGAGGGGAGTAATGCACAAAACAGGATTAAAAGAAAGAAAAGGTGAGGAAAGCACGAGGGTGAAAAGGCATGAGGTGGCAGGTAACATGGAGGAGAATCGAAAACAGAAAGGAGAGGAAGAGGTAGAGAATGAGGGGAAAAGAGGGAATCAGAGAGCAAGCAGAGACGCAGGCAAAATGTCAGAGTGAAAGAGAGAGGCAGAGTGAGAGGATAAGGATATTAGGGAATTAGAAAGAGAGATGAGAGGAGGATGAGGGGAGAAAGGAAGAGAGAGGAGAGGAGGAATAGAGAAAAAGAGAGGCGGATTCCAAAAATGTACAGTGTATCAGTTCTGCCTCATGAAACTGGCAGCTCTGGCTAAGAAATGCTTTGTGGCTAGGATTTCTCTGTGTGTGCGTGTGTGTGTTGATGTTCACAAGTGTGCATTCTTGTTCAATGTTTGTGAATTTGCATGAATATTTATCTATCATTTGTGTGTATGTCCTGATACCTAAGTGTCCACACAGTCTTCACAGTCTTTCCTGCTTGTGTGTGTGTGTTGTGTGTGTGTTGTGTGTGTGTGTGTGTGTGTGTGTGCAAAGAGCATCACTGCTTCCTCAGAACAGAGCTGATGCCATGTTGACATTTAGACAAAAACACAAGCTCTGTCTTTTAAAAGAGCAACTCTGAGAGTGAAGCTCACAGAGAGGTGACAGGGTCAGACATGACTGCTCCTGCTGCTGCTGAGTACAAAACAAAAAGAAAAACATAAACTGTACCTGTCAAATCATTTTATCATCAGCTCATGCTAAAAGCTACTCAGGCATAGCTACACAGACAGATTACTGCCCTTAAATCTGATGCTGGGGCTAATTTCTGTTGTTAGCTATGATTTACCAAATTGAAACTGATGAATTAAAACACAAGAACAACATGATGCTTCTCCCAATCAGTAGTAAGCTAGAAGTAAGAAAACAAAGTAAAAACAAAGAGAGAAGTACTTGCTTTACTGATACCTGACATCTGGGTAATTCAATTCCACTTTCAAATGCTTGCTTTCAAAAAGCTGCCACTTACTGGAAAAATGCTAAGAGGGTGTTCAGATGCTTTTTCAGAGGCAGTTTTCAGTCTGATAATGAGCATACAGACTCAAAGTATCTCACCATTTTGGTGAGATTTCTCTGTCAAAATGATTGGGGGCATACACAAAACCTCCACATGATCTAATTAACAAAATGTGCATAAGCATAATTTGATGTGTTTTCATACAATATCCATTTATACTTTATACCAAAATCCAACTTCTAACAAGAACCTACACAAAATATGCTATAATCAGTTTGTTTTATATGTACTATATTGATATGTAACATATGTATGTTGGCTTGTATTATTGTGTCTTTAGCTGCAGTAGTTTAGGCACATGTTCATTGTAATAACAAATGGGCAGCAAAATACTTAGCCTTTCAGAACAATGTAAGTGAAAAAAAAATTATTATTAATATTATTATTACATTTGAGAAAAAAAAGCACCAATAATTTGATTATGAGTTTAAAATGTCTTCACACGACCAAAACAGACATCCATATGGTTACCAGCTATAATATGAACGAACACACACACGCACACACACAGAGGCACAGTGTGTAAAGGTCAGTGTCTTCTGTCCTTCAATGTCTGACTCACCTCCTCCATCCCCAGCTCCTCTGACTGCTCTCTCTCTTTCTCTGTGTTTTGACCGTGACTTACATCATGCTGAGTCAGGCCCTATAAAATTGCACACTTTTTGCATACTGTGCAGCCAAACAATATCTGGGTCAGTCTGCACTCTGCCATTTATGGCATTCAGTGTTTTGCTCATGGGCACTTCAGCAAACAAGGTCTCATCCATATTGTTGCAACTCCTGTTTGATTTGGGTGTCTATAGAGAAGTATAGGTGAGATGTGGAAGGATAGAGACGGCTGTTCATTTAGAGTTAGCTACATGGTGGCACAAATGTTAATGAGCCTTTATTTCACTGTGTTTATTGCTGGCCTTGACCGCTTACATACATATATTGTCTATTCACTATTTGAGCTATGTATTAGTACAATGTTATCTTGCAGATCCTTCACTGTTATTAATAATTAATATAATTAATCCTAATGCTAAAGATAATGTCACTACAGTGTGTTTTGGCTGCTCTGTCTTCATTATCAGGAATTTCACCTGCAAAGCATTTTGAACACAGCTGGTAGAAGATCTCTGTAGGGCCACACATTAAGAATGAGATATTCTGACTGTCAAATTCACAATTTCTTTTTCATTTGACTGTAACTTTGAATAGAATAACACTAACTCATCATATTTTTGCATTTGCATTCCCCCCCTGTTTTTCCATGCACTACCTTCTCATCATTAATGTTTTACTAGCTAGCAAGACTACTGTGGACTTACCTTGTGGTACTTTTGGCTAACTTTGAAAATCTCTTGTGTAAGAGTGCATGTACACTATTAACACTGACAATAAACATATGGCAGAGGAACTGGCAAAAAGAAGGGAAAACTGCATAAAAAAATAAATAATACTTTTAAAAAAGTTTTTTAAATTCTTTGCCTAAATATGCACATACATGTTAAGACCAAGCAATTAGATTATTTCTGCCTCCAAAGCATTCCTGCATCTAAGAAACACAGCAAAGTCCTCAGTAATGCACTGATCTGTGTACAGCACAAGATGAACAATGTTCATGTTTTGCAGATGCTGAGTCGCAGGACTTTTCTGACCTCAGTTGAGTGTCATGCTGTACTTAAGTTGGGGAATCCCTACAAAAGACCACAATCTAAGTCTGACGGTGACATCCCTGTTACACAGCAGGCATTTATCGTGTGTATGTGTGTGTGCATGGTAGCTGCAGGGTGACGTTTGCACAGCATTTGACACGACTCCCACAATGTTACCAATAATAAACCACATGGAACACACTCCTCCATCACCTGCGCACACATACACGTGTCTAAACTTAAAAAAAAGATGCATGCATATAAATACACTGATGTATTCACACACCAATAAACACACAGTCTTGCACACTGTGAACACACTCACAAAGCAGAAACCTTTACCCTCCCATCCAATCAGATTTCTCTGTGGGAATATGCTCACACTGTGTAGTGGAATTATCCACCTGCTCTGAAAGACGGGGGCTGCAGATGAATAACACTGCTGCAGCTGTTTGTCTGTTTTTCCCTTTTATTTTATTTTTGTTTCACATTCAGCATCTTTTGAATTGTTTCTTGTCTTTCTGTTGCTTTTCCTATTGATCTAAACTCCTTCTGACCTTCACTTTTTCAGTGAACAGTAGTTCAGGTTCAAAATATACCTTTCCCCATCATCATCCACCCCATTAGAGGGATATTGAAGAATATTTGCAAAGAGTATTATCTCTTTCTTCCTGTGTATTTGCTTTTGTGTAAGTGTGTATACAGTGCCTGGCTGTTGAAGGATCTGCAGTAGCTGCAGGAATAACACAATCACTACATGGTGATTATTTGTCATCTGTGGGCAGTGATGACATGATGCTTGTCGCTGCAGCTCAGATTGGCATTGATTAGGTGTCAGTGTCAATGCTCTTGCCCCATCGTTTGTTCATTTTACACGGAGCAGGACAGAGAGGTCTAGCCAGAAAGTGTTGTCCCACTGCTGCAAGGGCAACCAAGTATGGAAGGGGGGGGGGGGGGGGGGTGATTTTGTGATTTTTTAAAAAGAAAATTCCAGTTTCAGCCTTATTTTTGAAGTTTCTGTGAGTAACACTGGGTCAGTGTGACACAAATGTCTGACTGATATATGAGGGGACAAAAAGTTTGTGGAAAAAGGACAGTTGGTTATTATGGTTATGATGTTTATTTTTTCATTGCAACATGCATTTTAGGGTTCATGTTAGAACATGTTATGACACGTTAGTACGAGAGCGTACAGGTGCATTGAGATCAAAATCCCTGCATATGATTTTTAGTTATGTACTTTTTGAAGCCCCCTCATATAATCAGACAGATTGGAAACAAGCCATCAGTTCATATTATCTAAAATCAACAAATGAAGTTTTAGGTAAAGATTTTATCGACAAATATTCTCAGATCATGTAAAGGTGTGTTTCTGTTACATTTAGCCTATTTGTGTTTTGCTCCGATCTAAAGAACTGAAGTGAAGGTGAAGCGCCTGTTCACAGATCAATAACCAATAACCATTAATTCACACACATAGCCGGGAAGACCCCTGACAGGGCAATCAATACAGAGAAAATGGGAAGGGACACACAGGAGAATAAAGGATGGCAGCATCCACTGATGTGAAATCACACACTGAGCAGATACAAACATGTAGACGGACTGTGGTTTTTCCTGGTTTCCTACAGAAAGCTGAATACATGTCATGTTGTATATATGAATATCTGTCATTGTTTGCATATTTTCAAATTGTGGAATTTGTAATAGCTCCAATGCATAGGCTAACTAAGTCCTAAGTGTTCACACCTAAACAATAAAAAGAGGCTACTGTAACTGCCCTCCAAACAGAACAACATGAATAAAAACTATTCATATGAGTCTGGTTTTTATTTTGTGTACCAAACATCCTCCCAAGATGGTTTTGCAGTGCTGTAACAATCTCATGCTGCCTCCATTTTGGCTGCTAAGACTGCTAAGTCATTATTTGCACATTCACAAGCATCATTTGTTTTTATGTTACTATAACCTCTCTTTGCATGTTCACTCTGTTAAGTGGCTAAAAAAAAGAACTTCACAGAAGCAAAAATGCAATAGCCTTAGAGAGAATTAAAATTTTCCTAGACTTGAGAAGTACTTCAGAAGCTTAATGTAAAAATGAGACAATATTGGATAGCCATTTTTAATTATCCAAACATTAGCTGGTCACAATATTTAGCCGAGTCACCCTGAAGTCCCTGCAGTCCATTTTCATGTAGAACATAATAATTCATGTGTGACAGCACAGCTGTAAAGCCAGGTGAGCCAGGAGTCTAAGGTGAGAAATAAAAATAAATAAATAAATAAAATAAATGAAATAAACAAAGTGTTTGGGTCGGGGCTTCAGTTCCACATCTGACGACTTTGAGGAAGTTTTGAAATGGGGGAAACTGAGGAAAAGTGGAACTGGATGGAAGCAAAGTGAAGGAACATAGCCAGTGACAGCTGTACAGCAGCTCTCACATAATCATGTATACTCATGTCAGGAAAACCACAAATGCAACCTGCATTCCTGGTGTTTAATATGTTCTGTATATATTTAAAACACTGCTGAGAAACTGGATAGATAAATTGTGTGATTTCATAGACAGAGAGACACACAGAGAAGCGCTGTATTGTGATTGTATGAGGACAATTATCAGGCAAACTCTTATCCAAAACCTAAACTAAAACACTTCTAACTTCAACCCTCAAACCAAATGGTCATTTGAAGATGTGAAAACCAGCCAAAACTATCAGTCTAAACAGACAACTAACCAGTCCTCACTATCAAGGTCAGTTAATGGTCCTCACAAAGATAGAAGTAAGCGTAAACTTACAAACACAAATACACACTTGTTCTTGTACATCTATCTTTTATCAAACAGCCATTTAAACTGAAGAGGTTCAGCATTTTTAGACCCCACAAAGCTGTCTAACCCTATAAGTCTAGTGGGTTCCTGGTTTTTGGGCATCACAAATATAGTTTACAAAACATACACACACACTCTTGTCTCCATGACTTCAGGGGACATTACATTTTCTGGAGACTTACTCTAACCTTAACCTAACCTTACCATAAGGTTAAAACTCACCTTAAAATTTAAATGATTGATGTTGTGGGGACTTGCTCTGTCTCTGTGTCTCTGATTAAGGAAGACAAGTCCCCATAATGTGACCATGTGAAGCAGATTTAGGTCCTCACAACATGAGTAATACCTACACCACACACACACAGACACACACACACACACACTCACACACACACACACACACACACACACACACACACACACACACACACACACACACACACACACACAACAACTCATATTGGCAGGCCATTCAGCTGCACTGGACTGGGTTAATCAGAGGAATAGAATTTATTGCATAACGTGCAGGGCTGTGTTGACCAGAAGAAAAACAGAAGAATAGAACAGAGTAGATTTTGTATAAGAAAAAAATGTTCAGTGGCTAGTGGCAGATCCCAACTCCTTGTGTTTTACTGTTACTGAGAATATGCAGTCTAATGCCACCACACTCCACAAAAACACTTCATACACACATACACACACACACTACACTACATTACACTGCAATGTTATTTCTCTACGTCCCTTGCGACAACTTAGTGCTAAAGCTGCCTTCAATCCTACGGGAAATTTACTGCATTTCAGCACTTGAGCATGTGCACAAGTGTGTACATGCACAAACACACACATATACACTTCAGTATTGATTAGAACCCAAGAGAGCTAGTTGGTCAGTTACAGGGCAGAATGTACTCCAATTGGACCAAGAGAGGCCTGGACTGTAATTTGATTCACCAAACTGCTCCAAGGGGTGTTTTCTAATTGTTTTATGCTTGCATGCACAGGGGTGTGTGTGTGTATGTATGTGTGTGTGTGTGTGTGTGTGTGTGTGTGTGTGTGTGTGTGTGTGTGTGTGTGTGTGTATGTGTGTGTGTGTGCTTGTGTGCCTGTGTTTACTAGAGAGGCAAGATCAATTTACCCTCCCCTCCTGGGGGAGTTACAGAGATAGTACACCTGCTCTTCTCTTTCCCTTGTTTTTAGTTCACCATAAAAATCTCTCTGTCATTCTGCTTTCGTTTCACACTTTTATTTAAGTATAATTCAATTCAAATTTCATAACATTGGTTAACATAACTATTTATTATTGTTTAGCTATCACTGCAGTAGGTGGTGTGTGAAAACAAAGAAAGGGAATGTAACCACGGCTACTCGTATTTATACAAATTTTATGCATTTTTCCTTTAAATTGCCTAATGCTGCATGACTTAGCATAAGTAGATTGTAATAAAGTAATTATGGAGACAGTAAAAGAACTAATTTACAGAGTTAAATTAACCTAAAATGGTGGATAACATTACACATCCCTGCACATTCCTGGTCATTATGTTACATGCAGATGTAATGAGTCTATTTTATATATGTGTGTTTTTCTCCAGCCGTCTGATGGAAACTGCAAGCTTTTTCAACAAAAAGATCTAGTAAGGACAGTTATTCAACATCCATTATACACCAGAAAAACAAAGATATCCTGTGGCTACTGACAGTATTAACATAATAAAGTGGTGGAAAGTGCAGTATCTATTTGTGAAGCTGGTAATTTGAGCTGTGGACGAGGAGAGAAGTGGAGTCGACAGTCAGCTAAGGAGATGTGTCACTAAATATAGTGACTCATAATAAATATGAATCACTACAGAAGGAGTTTGACAGCTGTAAAGGAGCTCCTGCTGAGATACAGTTTTCACTCTCACCATCTTTTTCTTTTATCTCTTTCCCACTTTCCTTTTTCTCCTATTTCTCCCTCTTGATCTGATCCCTCTTATTTCCCCATCACTGTCATCTCTTTTATTTCACAGAGAAACTGAGTTTGGACCAATAAACAGACTGTGAGGCTTTGTTTCTCCAGTTTTTATGTAGCCATTGTGATGCACAGCTGGCTGAATGTAATACAACATGGCGGGTAACTGATTCAAAAATTTGTACACCAGACCTGTTTTAGGTTTTTTGGGGTCAGGTATAAATGTCAATTAATTTCTTTCAGAGCTGTGTCAATGGAGTTTCTTACATAGATGAGACAAGATCCTTTCAGTGCAAAAAATAAATCTGCAAGCTGTATGGCGGTTCAAAACCTGTCTTCACTGGATTTTACCCAGTCCAAAACTACAATTACAACAACAAAACAGCTTGATTCCTCTTTTTTGTGACTGAAGTCTGACTCAAGTCCAGGTTTTGACTACTGTATAGCTTTATTGTAAATAAGTGAAAGCTGTCCTCCTCCTTTCCTTACTATCACCATGCCACTATGTAAATTAGATTGTCAGAAAAGAAATATGTTGAAAAGTCACATGAATTCTGAAAAGACTCTACAGATTGAGGTGGTGTATTTAATAAATAAGAGATGCATCAGTACTAGGTCCATTGAGAATTGGAATCTGGTGTGGTATTATCTGTTGACACTGTCAATATTATGTATAAATTCATAATTTCAATATAAGAAGGCTTTTACCTGCAATTTTAAGGCAACAAGTCCCATTTGTTTGTGATAATTGCAAAATGTGTCATAAATAATTCAGTAATGCAATGTGGATGGTAAATTGCTCTACCACTTAAAATCAAGGCATCTTAATAAATTTGATCCATTAAGAGCATGACACCATATAGTCATTCTGGCAGCAGAGTGGAAACAGCTGAGATCAGCACCACGGACAGAGGCAACATCCAAGTGCAATAACCACAAATCACCAGCAGGGGGACGGACTGGTACTGTGGATGTGAGACCTGTGTTTCTGATTCACTGTAGCCTGAGATAATACAACATACTACAGAGCAGTAGTAAAGTGGTGCTATTTACTCTGTCAGAAAGGGAAAGGGGGAGTATATTAGCGTTTCTAAATCACAATGAAATTGACACAGAGAGAGAAAGAGGAGGAGAAGGAAGAGAGGGAGAGATGGATACTGTAGAGAGAGAGAGAGAAGCAGTAGAATACAAACCACTGAGCTGCTGGTTGCAGCTGGATTTTTCTAGTTCTACACACACACACTATGGAGGTCCAGAGCTGAAAAGCACCAATCAGAGGAAAGCATTCCACTGCTCTGGTTTCTAACTAGGGTGTTCATGTCTGTGGTGGTGTATTTTAGCCAACTGGATGTTACATCCCACCCAGTGTTCTCAGTGGTCACCCTTTTCCCCATTTCACAAACAAGAATCTTGCCATTATGAAAATTTCCATTTCATTTCCAGTAGAAATAAACTAAAATCAAGCCATTATTCAAATTCAAATATAAAAATCCTGTTTGCGATTTCATTTTCAAGTTTATCCAACTTAAAAATCCAGTAAAAGCCCATTACACATATTTGGCAGCAGACTTTTCATTAAAACAAATGGAAAAAAGAAATTAAAATGTGATTTGTTTATTAGTGTTGTCATATATCATGCACACACCAACAGAAAATTACATATAAAATAGTTCAATCATTTCCTTTTAATACTGGCAGACCTGGACATCCATAACATTCACACATGCAAAGACAGTTTTTGTATCAGCGTGTCTTAATACAGACACGCTGATACAAAAACTGTCTTTTACTTTCTCCACCCTTTCCATCTGCATCATGGTACAGTCCAATCCTAACCTTTTTACTTGCTCCCATATCTCTCTCCTTTAGCCATCCATCACTTTCTCTCTCTTTTCCCCCTTCTATGTATTTCTTGCTTACTCTCTCATGGTGTTTGTAAGGACCATTATTGTTCAGATTTGTCACCACGACTGCAATAACTGTGTAGGCGTGTAAGTTTGTGCATAGGATGTGTACATACTTTTCGTGTGTGCTAACTGGCTTCTCGCCCCCTTTCTGACATTCTACCTTGCTCTCCCTCTGTTCCTGCGAGAGTCGTTGTTGCTGAGATTTGTCACCATGTACAAAATGTGTGTGTATGTGTGTGTGTTTGTGCTTACTGTGTGCTGATTGGTTGCTCCAAGGAATCATGAGACACTGCATGCATACATAAGGACACATACAGAAACATACACACACACACACTCTCTCTCTCTCTCTCTCTCCCTCACACACACACACACACACACACAGGTCTTTCCACTCCACCATTAGTCATCGTGTCTCATGCTGAGCTGAGCACATGAACAACATGCTAGTGACAGAGCTAATTCAACAGCCCACGCCTAAATTACACAGGGACAGAATTTATCTGAGCATGTGAGTGTGTGTTTGAAATGTGATACAGTGAGATCCAAACAGGACTGCCATCGCTGCTTAGTAAATTCTGAAATCTCTCTCCATTTGCTTCTTTTTGCCTTTTGCTTTTGGTGTGGAGAGAGACGCTGATATGTTATTGAATGGATTTTTATCTGAGATCATGTCGACATATCCGTTTTGAGCAGTTGGTATAGTGGCCTTAAATCCATCACTGGCATCAAACAGAATAAATGATATTATGTACCAACATTGATGGAATGTTAAACACAGAAATATGATTTTGATGATGTTTTAATGAACAAGTACTGGGATAGTAAGTGAATCTCCAATATTATGGAGGTTCCCTGACCAAAGCCACTATATGCGTTTTCATTGTTATTTGTATATCAAATAGAAAACCGGATAAACCCTCACTGTGTTGTGTGGGAGGGTTTTACTCACAACAGCTTCAGGGGTGCCAGTTTGTAAAGCCTCTAATGAAATCTGGCTAACAGTGCCTTAAACCTGCTAACCTTCCTGAGAGAGTGTGTGGGTGCCAATGTAGTGTTTTAGTGCCCAATGAAGTTCTCCTAGCTTTTTTTTTACTGACTCCTAACAATTTTAATTGTGATGGAAATAATCAAAATAGGCCATTTTCTTGTTTGCAAACTGGACATTCCTTTCATATAATGCACATTTCACCAGCACTAATCAGGTGAGCTTTAATGTGAAAGTGTTGAGCTGAAAAGTGATTTAAAAAATACAGCATAGCAACTGGAATTACTTTGAGACTGGATTAGTGTCTGTCCTTTTTTCTTTGTGCTGACTGTACTCATTTTTGAATAATTTGGGATTTTAAAGGAAAATTTTGACATTTTGAGAATAAGCCAGAGCCAGGCTAGCTGTTTATCCCTGTTTATCCCCTGTTTTTCCCTCAGTAGCACTAAGTAGTACTAAGCTACGCTAAGTTAGCTGGCTGGTGGAGTTTGCTTGACAACAATTATGAGAGTGGTATCAATCTTCTCATCTAACTCTCAGCAAGAAATAAAAACATTTTCCCCAAAATGTTTTTGTGTCCTTCCTTTAAAGTGGCTTACTAGTTTGCTCGTATCTCTCACGTATAGACAACTTCTAACTGAATTAAGGTTTTAACTAGTACACATAGGCCTTTACTTATTGTTTCACTGTTCAGTCTTTCTCTGTGATATTCTCCAGCATTCAGAAAATTAGGAGTTTACTCTTGCTTGTTTGCCTGAAATAATCTATGTTTCCTCTCCAAAAGTATCTATTTCAGGATGCACAAACCCATGAACCCTAATGTCAATAGAGCAACTGAGAAGAGGGGCAGAGGAGGGAAGAGGAGACTGAAGGAGGCGGGTCTGAGTGGGTGAGGGAGAACAGCTGGAGGGAAGGAGGGAGGGACGAACGGTAGGTAATGGAGCAGAAACACATCAAGCTTCAGTCTCGGGGGCAGGACAGCCAGCAGAGAGAGAGAGAGAGAGAGAAAGAGAGAAAACATCCCCCCAAACACCAACAGAATGGCACAGCCCGCTTGGGAATCATCCATTCACTAAGCAGCACAGGGGAGCTGGAAGAAAATGCAGCAAATGGATCTGGCTGGGTATACCCTTTGAGTTTAGCTCTCTCTCATGAGATCTCTCCCTCTCTCACTCAGTACCACGACCTCTGACCATTTGTCTCTCTCTCTTTGGTTAATTCTCTCGCCCGCTCTGTCAGATTTGCTCTCTGTTTCACAGCTGAGTCATCATCTAAGTTATTCCCTTGATTTCTCTCTTCTCTCAATCCTTCACTTTCAATCCCTCCCTTCTCATCTTCCCTCATGGCTGACTGGTGCTCTCCCTCTCGTCTCTAAATCCTTTCTTTTCATCCTCACTTCTTCACCTTCTCATTCCCATCAGTTGCTCTTTATGTCCTGCTTTTTGCATTTCTCTCTCTCCTTAATCAAGTTAAGTTATTAAAGGAAAATAACATCACACATTGCTTTACAGAAGTAATGTCTTTCCTGGTTGTGTATATATGTGAGTTGTTATCTGTGAACACTTCTGTTTTCATATATACATATCTGTGTGTATGCGTATACTGCATGGAACTGTGACAGCATCTGCATATGTGCACAAGTGCACAAGTCAAGTTTACACACATTTATCTGTATCTACATACAAATATGCTTGAGCGATGGCTTGTTTATATCTGTATCTTGAAGTGTGTGTGTGTGTGTGTGTATGTGTCATCTTGGTAGCTGTCAGTGTCAGCAATGGGCAGCCACACATACAGGATCTGACAGCTGATTGGCAGGGGGACCACCAACATTCGTCATGGGAACCACAGAGGACACTGTCAGGCTGACAGAGGGAATTTATACTGAATACTGGTGTTATTAACATTTTGAACTTTTTTTTTTTTTTTTGGTCTCACATTTGTACATGAATGTACAGCTGACTGACTGAGGAATAATTAGAAAAAGGAGATATTAGTGTTTTACATGAGGTAAATGACTCCAAACAACTACAAACTAACAAGGAGATTACTCATGAAGAGACAAACAAATAAATAAATGAATAAATTAAAAACATAAATAAATTAAATACTGAAATACTGTACCACTACTCATATATTCAAGGTCAATAATAAACTTTCATGCTATAAACTACTGTATAGTCATTTAAGGAAAAAATAAATTCATCAGGCAGTATTTAAAAAGAAGTCAGAAAAACATAGATCCAATAATGTGGGGGCAAATGATTTTGAGGGTCAGTTTTACATTTTAATTTGAACTCTGAGAAGTGTGGTGTCTTTTGACATCAAGCATCTGCCTTTCTGAAGTATCTTTGAGCAAGCCAATGAATCCCTACCAGCTACTGAGCCTGTGCCCTGTAAAACACCCATTCACTCTTTGGCTATCTATAACATTGTGAGTAAGGCTACTCCATTGCAGTACTACAGTGGGATGGAAACATGAATGATCTCTGCGATGACAGACACTATTCCCCTCACAGTAACCTGTGGAGGATCCATCTAATCATTTAGTGCCTCCAGTTTTTGGATCTCAACCCACTCTATGACAAATGGGTCCATAGCTGGTGGTTACAAGCTTTGATAGCGTTTAAAGGTCGTTTAATACTCACTCGACAAGTGCTTATTTCTTTGTCACAGGCCTGAAACTGTTCCCATATCTTCACTGGAACTGCATATCATCTTGTTATATGAATCTAAAGTTGTAAAAGGATTGTTTGGCATCTGTTTTAACAGCTACAGTCACAGTCTGCTGCTGAGGCAAGAAATTTATAATGAAGTATGCAGGGATAGAAAGTAAGATATACTGTATGGAGATAGGAAAGGACTGGTGAAGAGAGGAGGAAGGAGGGAAAGGATAATTTATTTATCCATTACTCTGGATCTCATACGGCAACCCCGTCTCCTAAAAAGTTACGTTCCCTTACAACTAATTTGCATTCTCAATTACATTTGTTGAGGAACGTATTTTCTCCCCAATTACCTTTGTTTGTAACTTATCACATATCACGTTTGAAATCAGCTTATCTCTGCAGTTTGTTTACTTGCTTTCCTACAACACGCTCGACCCCACCCTGGACAGTTATAGATAGCTACAGCCTACTCTTTATTCTATGAATATATTTCTTCTGAGATGAGAGGTGATTCAGAGCAGCTGGTGACAGGCCTATTCGCTTCTGTTTGACTAGTGAACTGCGATCATTAACAAACCTGCGTGTGTTTTTTTTCATCCATGTTACTTGTTTTAAGAATGGATTAATTCACAATTCCCAAGTAACCTATCCTGCATCTTTATAGTGCCATCTGAGAAAGGTCAGTGTTACAGTCTGCATGTGCAGGATGCTTACTCTGATATCTATTTATTTTCATATGAATCTATTATCAAATATCATTGAACCCTCAGTATTGACTGGCCTAAATCTAGGGCTTGTCCTGGACTTCTGCGGTCTAACCTACAGTCCAACCATAATTCAGAGCCTATACCTACTGCCCACAGTCATGTGATTTGTAAATTCTTTAAAATGGACTTTGAAACTGCCCCCTGCAAATTCCACAGGTGCTTATGAAAGATAATTTGGATCTTTTAATTGACATATCAGTCAGCATCAGCAGATCCTATGATGAAACTTCAGATTCTACTTGTAGCACTTCAAATTCACACTTTTAACATTTTAAACTCCCATGAACGTTTCCATTTCAGTTCAAACATGTGAAATGAGAAGCTAAAAAAGAAGTACAGCTGCCATTCGCCTGCTCTGCTTCCCTCCTGAGATACAGACACGAAGCAAGTGAATGAAAAAAGGCTTGAATCAATGATCTCTTTCTCTGTCACGACCCCAAAACACACACCACCACCTCCCATTCACACACACACACACACACAAACTGTGGGAGTACAAAAGGTGCACTGAATGAACAAATGTGAGTGATAGTACCATGAAAGAAAGAAAGAAAAAGAAAGAGAAAAAGACAGTTAGATGAGGTATGAGTGAGTCATTCACCCTTCTCACTCAATTATCGATGTGAATCATGACTGTGTGTGTGTGTGTGTGTGTGTGTGGGGTGAATTTTAAAGAGCAGATTCCCTTTTTATGACGTAAATTGTTACATGTGTTAATGTATGATCAGTCTGTTACACACAAAAATATAGACGAACAAAAACAGACATACACAGAATTCAGTTCATGAGTCACTCATTTTACCAGCGAACTTTAAAATGGTGTGTGAGAGAGAGATAACACGTAAAGGCAAATCAACGTGTTTGTCTGTGATATGAAAAATCTGAATCACCAGAGGAAAACAGAAAGATTCCTGAGAGACAGAGAGACAAAAAAAAGAGACGATTCTTTTACTTAGTCATATACCCACGCAATTACACTAAGTCTCTTGAAGTTTTAGCAGCTGCCAAGTTTCACTCAGTGTGTACTGTATGTTACTTCAGTAAAACATATGCTGTATTTAGAGACATTTGCCTTTGTGTCAACAGGAAATTTGTAAACAAGCAAAGACTGATTAAAGTTTTTTTTTTAATCTTAAAGAAAAACCTGGTGTAACACAGGGCTCAAGTTATAAACCACTAGCTCCTCCTTCCATCATCCAAGTGCCTCAAATATGAAACCCAAAATAGTAACAGATAGGAAATAGTCAAAGTTCCAAAACTAAAAACAGACAGCCTGATGTCTAGATTTATCTGTCTAGATAAGTTTGTCCTTCTTGTCTTTTGTTCTGTTGCGAGAGAACAGACAGCCCCTCAAATTAGAAAAATGAAATCCCTGTGCAGAGGCTTTCTGTGCTAGGTTGTAATGGCCACCTACAAGCTGTGAATTTTGACTTTCCCAACAACAAACTGTTTTCCTCTAGGCAGCCATTCTCCTCAAGATCCAGTTTAAAGTCAACATATTTCTCAAACCAAAACCTGCATCACCAGCAACCTCTAGGAATAACCAGCTCTATGTGACTTTAGACACTATTACTCCAATCGAAGTCATAATGACTTGTAGTCAAGCAACTCTCTCGGCATTTTATCAAAGAATCCTTCATTAAGACTCAGCAGTGGATTCAGTTTCCAGTTATAGTATTTTTTCCATCATCTGATCTAACCGCCCTCAAGGCTTCATCTTAGTAAAACAAGCGCTCATCTTGTTTCCGTACAATTGACAAAGCGGTTACTAAAGTTCAAATTTTAACACTACTCTGGTTCTCATTACGCCTCCTCAGTGGTTTGATATGTGCTGGGCCTTATTTTTGGCTCACCAGCTGCAAGTCTCAAACTGCTCTGACTGATCCCAGTGGAGATCAGCTTCATTTGTCTTAAATTTACCTCCTTTCATGGCTCTAGACCTATGGTAGTGGATTACAGAAGCCACCATTTTGTTTGTATAGAGTCAATGTCCATTTTGGGTGTATAACCAAAGGGAAGGACTTTTCTTCTTCTACTCCCACCATTATGGTTCAGGATTAAATGCAGTGCCCAGCATTTTTCAATGATTTATGTACCAGCATTATTTTTTGATTCAGAGGTGACATTTGAGACTGTACCAGTTTTTCTTCACTAAAAACATCCTGACCATTTCCCAATACTATGGACATTGATGTTTTGATGTATTCTTACCACAAATGTACTGGTTCAATACATTTCACATAATATCAAAATCAAGTAGTCATTTCATCCACAGGCAAAAAAAATCATGCCACTGCTTTGGTAAATACCAGTTAAAGAGAGTATATTTATTTGAAAACCTGACAAAATGTAATCTATAAGATAAATAATGCAAACCCTGACCTCCAGCATGATGGACTACACAACTCAGATGACTATAGAGTTTCTAAGGTATCATTTAACAAGAGAGAAAAGAATGAAGCAATACCTGGCATGATTTGTATTAAATGAGATAAAACATGTCAAATCACTGAGATAATATAACTAGCTGTTTTGTTTATACACATTATGGCCAAAAGTCTATTAATTTTATTGGTCAGAGGCTGTGTTTTTCATGGTTTGCCAAAGCCTGGTAGGTTGGGTGGGGAAATTTCAATTTTCTGACTTATAATGATATTTTACACGACAGTGAACTACAACTTTTGTGGCACAAAGTGAAGTCCAAAATAGTTTTTCAATTTGATGTTGAAAACATTGGCCTGCACAGGCTTGACCTCTATCCCCATCACACTTTTGGCACGCTCATTGCAAATGAGCCGTTCACCCAGTATCAGTGGCTGACCTAACTAATGTCATTGTGGTTCAATGAGAGCAAATCCCTGTAGTCAGGTTCTAAAATCCTGATTATAACTACTTTCTGGAGCGGGCGACAAAACTGCTTTTCTAATTAAGCATTCTGACTCAACACTTACAGGCTTAAGTCCTGCATTTGGATCTACAGAAACCCCAGTTTCAGTTGTGTGTTTTTAAAAGCTCTATAATCTGGAGAAATATCACCTCCTTAGCAATCATCCATCACAGTGCCACACCTAAGGCGTTTAAAAAAAAAAAAAAGGCTCCCAGCAGCTTTGCTTTCATGTCCTTTTGGCCCGGTGGGGGAAATTCCATTTCTCTTCAACTGCATCATCCTTACCTTTGGGGTCTCTCCTAACTTGCTCAGAATCTGCACACATTGTGGTTCTGTAGAATCTTTATTGTGTATGTGAGGGTGCTGTTAATCAGCTGTGCAGCCCAGGGAGGGAACAGCTCTCTCGCTGACCCATTTAAAAGGCAGCATAAGAGGAAGTAGAGAAGAAGTAGGACAGGAGAAACACAAAACTTAAAGGTACTGCACGTAAAAACTCACAGGCTAACACACGCACAACATACACTATCCTTTTGCCTCCCCCTGAGATCTAGTAGTTTCTGTACCAAGATGAACATAATGATCTGTCTCTCTGTCTCTTCCCTGCACATTTAGTCTTTATATCCAAACAATGTCTTTGCATAGGTACATTACTGCCCTCCAAGAGATCATATTCTTCCATTTCTCTTGTATCAAGGTGTTTTGTTCCCAAATGCCCCCCATTGTAGATAGCATAGTAGAATGTCCCTGTATGTGTGTTATGAGGCTCAGAGGGCCTCATGTGAGGACCCCAGGAGGGCCATTCTGCTGCTCTTACAACTTCCAGCAAAATAACACCACTGCCACTGACTGCAGGTGGAAGTACTTTATCTGCTCATAGAATAAACAGACATAAGTCTCATAAAGAGTTTTTAAAGGTGAACATAAAAGCTGCTGGGTGACTGAGCTGCAACTCAGCTACAACATGTATTTTAGATCATAATACAATAGAGTTTACATTGAAAACTAAGACAACAAAATTACTGCTGGTGAAAAGGAATTATTTTGATGGATAAATAAGCATATCTACCTACAGCCTATTTATAAGGATGTGTCTCACCTGCTTTTTGCTAAAAATTTACATAGAGACATTTTGGAACAGGATGTTTCTTGCAACATTCCCAGCAGCTCCTCTGTGGTTATAAGAGGAACAAACTCCTGCCCTCCTCTCATCTTCTTGCCTGCACAGCAGTGGCGTGCAGTCAGGAGGCAGGTGAGGCCGGTGCCTCACCTGTCATCGTAAATATAAATTAAAAATAAATTAAATAGTTATATTTATTCGGTGATTTGTACTTTAAGGTTCTTTTCCATTCTTCACCATTTTTGAGATTTTTTTTCAAAATGAGTAGTTTTACATTTACCGTTCAAATACTAAGAAGAGGCAATGGTGAGGCAGCCCTTCAGAGCCTCACCATGGATTGTACAATATTCCTGCTAACTGTGTTGGCTTGCAGTGAGACCGTATTACTGTCCCTCTGCATGTGCCATTACAAATATTCAAACACTTTTTAGTATATGAACTAAATTTCTATAGTTTATTAGTTATATATAATGTACAGTGTTTATTTATTTTTTTTGTCAACAATAGCTGTATGTAGCGATATTCTTGTGATGACTGATCCATAAAACACATGCGAGCACTAGTTGAGGCCGCAGTTCTCCTGCCTCATATTGGCAGGCGTGACTGTGATGGCGTCAGTGCTTTCGCAATATGAACCTCACCGCTTGCGTCACTGCTGCAGTTATTTTTCATTATAGGGTATACCTACTGTAAGCTGGACGCGGGTATATAGATGTAACTCTGACAAAGGAAGTCGGTATAGTAAGTCTCGAACATTGCTGCAACATTCAATACATTTACATTAGGCTACAACTCTCTCTTTGCTACTTTTGATGTAGATTACCGTCTTCATATCTCTAAGCCTGTTTATTTTCTTTACTTCTACAAGTTGCTGTTGGTATATTTAAATTTTGTGAAACCTAGACATTCCACGCAGCCAGTTTATACTAGGCTTGACAAACTAAAGACAAAAAACAACTCAGCATGTCTCAGTATGCTTCAAATTCTACTAATTATAGTTTGACTGGCAAAATTCATCTGAAAGCGAAATATTTTGTTTCTAGGCGGCTTGGGCGGCTCAGTAACATTTGTGGGACCAGTTCATGAACTACTGGCTGGCTAACCGCTAAAATATTTTTAAAAAGTTTACCAAAGTGAACTGTACATGCCAGATTTACTGTACTGACAAACCCACTGACTGCAACTATTCAATTAAAATGAGTGATAAAACGATGTGGGAACCGGTAAAAGCATTAAAATACTTTATGTCTGAAACTCTACAGAGGGGATGAACAATCTTACTGTATTATTGTAAATAATTTCAAATCAAAATACCACACTCTGTGGCTGGTAAAACTCTGACCTCTTGTTTTGGTGTCAGTTTCAATATTTACCATGCTGGTACCCCCCAGTGGTGTGCGATGAGGATGCCTGTAAACAGAGCTCTTTTAGTGTGTATTGTTGTATGTGTGTTGTGTATGTGGTCTGTATCAGACGAGTCTTTGATTCAGCAGAGAGCTTCAAAAGCTCCACACAAACTAAGAAAATAGGACCAGAGACAGAGATGATGCTGTAAAGGAAGCAAGTGACAGAAGAAAGAGGAGAAGTGACAGAGGTGGGCTGTAACCCATCCACTCTTGAAGTGCAAAACAAAGAGAGTAATGAGAAGAGGCAAATACAGTAGAGAGAAAGGACACAGAGATGAGAGAATGGAGAGGGGAAGGGGTGACAGATGGAGGTGGAGGCGGACTTAAAGAGGATGGCAGGAGGGACAGAGTAGAAGAAGAAAGGGAAGATGGGGTGTAGCCCAGTGAGAGAGGAAGGATCAAGAGAGAAGATGAAGGGAGGAAAGGCAGCATAGACCCACAGGAGGGAAAGATTAGGGTGAAAAGAGAGGAAGGGGATGAGAAAGGAAAGAATGGGCGTGAGAGACAGATGACAGGGTAGAAGGTGGAGTGATCGAGAGGTCGAACAACAGAGAAGCAACATGAGGTGAGGCGAGGTGGAAGCATCTCAAAACAACACCATCATAAATAAGACTGGAGTGTGTGTGTGTCTAGAAAGAGAGCAGATTCATGAGGTGCATGTTCAACGTGACCACAGAGGACCCTCCATACTTGTCAAACTTGGAGCTCTTGATTTACATCCCACACAATGGAGTTGAAGAATAATTTCACATCTATACTATATTCTATATATTCTGTAATGACAGTATTTCAGCAGTAATATAATAACAATGACTAATGTTGTTTAATTGTTCTGTCAAAATGAAAAAAGAAACCAGGTTTTCATCTGTCTTCATCACACTCACAGAAAAATCTTAAAATGACCCATACTCTTCCGCCCAACTAAACCAAATGCTGACAAAGGGCACATACTCAGTATCGTCATCAACAAGTATTTAAAGAATCAACAGAGAGTCTAGCACAAGAAATGCCGGGTACGAACGTCACTCTAGAAGGGGGAAAAAACATTGCTGAGCTTACATTTAAAGTTTGTTATGGGTAAGAGACATAAGTAAAGAAAAAGTTACACCATAAATTAAGTGAACTATAGGTGAAAAAAGTCGGTTTAAGAGATACTTAATGCGGTTAATAGATCAAACAGAGAATGCATAAGCACACATTTTAAGTAATTATTAACATAATACCCCAGACCACAGATTTTCCAGGATACATTGAAATATTAATCCTAATTTGGCCATCCACGATAAAAAGTCTCTCTCAGAACCCAGTAGATTAGTGTAATGTCAGGGGTATGTTTGAAATCTGTTGGAGAGTGTTTTTAGTGGTTTTTGAGTTGAGCTTCAGTCTAAATGACTGGCAGAAATTAGCTATTCAATACTAATAAAAGCTTACGAAAGACATCCTTGATACCTATTCATTCATTCAACAGTGTAAAATATATGAAAAATCCAAGCTATTTCAGTTATAAGGCTATATATATAATATTCCATGTTCAGTTGAAGTTACAAGGGCACAAAATTATGTACACAAAAGCACAGAAAAGTAAAGTATTGTTTATTTCCCCTTTAATATTCACATTTTACATTCCACCCACTGAGCTACAGTATGAGTGGGTCAACTACACTGTGTAGGAGTAACCAAACTTGCAACAAATATTGTAACAAAACTCTTTGGCAACTTGCAATGTAAATGATTTGCATGTTTTAAACTCCTCAAAGCAACACTATGTAACTTTTGCTGAGCAGTGGCAACAGCAGCCCTCTACTGATTCTTATCACATTAATTAAATTACAAATGTAACACAGTTCTAGATCTGGATGACCGTCAGAAGGAGAATTGCTTTTAAGTGCTGGATCTTCACAAGTATTTATATTAACAATGTCACTCGTGACTCTGAGTAATAAGAGGTTATATCATCCAATTACATCTGAAATCTGTCCTACAGAATCTTCTTGCAAACTCCACAAAGTTGGTGACTGAATGCTCCTGGTCATCCGGATTCATAGAACTGTAGTTACATTCCTGCTTTTTCTATGTCATCCCTCCTAGCTTGAGGGTGAAAGATTCTTTAAGCTTTTCCATGGCTACCTCTACCTCAACCCCTAACACTGGGGTCAAGGACACCTAGCATCCAGTCACTTAAAGCCTCATTAAGGAAGACCCATGAGAATGCAACTGCAAGGTCAACTTAGCCAGCATGCAACCTAGGCCAGACTGCTGCATCCCTGAATGGCAATGAGAGTTGGCTGTCCAGGTAAGATAGGATCGACTCCTGGTGTCACTCCCAGCATAACCATGTAGCTCCCTCAGATACTCCTCTGAAGATTGGAACAGTGAGAGGCCAGTAGGGGCTGGCCTGCATCTGAAAAAGGCACTAACCGTTGAGAATCGGTGGCACATCCAGCTGCAAACGAGCTAAGGCCATGCATGTAATGGTCCTCCTTAGAGCTGACCCCTAGTTCCTTCAGGAGCCTAGTCCCGAGGAATGGGAGCCCAGCTCCTGAAGTATGGGAAACCTCTTCTCAACGTAGAGGGTGGCTGAAGCCACTGAATGACATCTCATCTGGGAACAACTCAGGCGTGAGCCAGCTCGGCAGATAAGTGCTCACCTGAGAGGAGGCTTGCACCTCTCTTTTCTATGCCGCTGCAGCAGTCCCAGCCCAACTTAGGTGAAGTGTGGGTTTGGCCCGGAGCCAGTTGGTCGATGAGGACACCTCCCCGGATTATTCTATCTCCGGCCATTCTAGCAGTCCGAGAAATGCAAGGGTTGCGTCTGAGGCCACTCCCTCAGGTGCTCGAGACCAAGAAAGGGGGCACAGATCATGGCCATCATCTGGCTCAGGGGAGTCATACAGGTGCCTATAATAGTGAGAGTCAACATGGTGACAGTGTCTGAGGGAGTATTCCCCTGACATTGCAGTCAATAATATTAGTTCTGGCGAGCACCATCACTAAATTAAAACACAAACCACAAAGTCATCCTGAACAATACCTCTATTGAGAACTGTAGGCACACAGCAGAAAAGAGTAATGTTATACCTGCTGGGAGGCGGGAGCAGAAGACATCACCTTCACCAACAGGAATGTTTACCCAGCACCTCACCAAGTTAGCTCAGCGAGCACTATGCGCTAACTGCTAAGCTGCGGAGCAGAGCACACCTCCTTCATCACCAAGGGCTGCTGCAAGACTCAGTAAGTTTGCATAGGCGAGGCACTGTCACTACAGAAGGCACAAAGTGAAACACTGGCACATGTTGGGAGCAGAGATGGCTTACTGCCTTCACCAACCAGGTGTTAACAATTAACAAAGGCTACTATAATAACTAATTAAAGTTCAACCTGTAAAAGCACTAAAGCCTTAGCTTCCACACTACAAATGCCTCAGCTTCTTATGAGCTGGGAGCAACAGCAGTGAACTGTCTCCACCGTGAAAATTAACTCCAATAAAGGGGCTAGGTATTATGACAAACTGCACCGGGAGCAGCAAGAAACAGCCCTTGCCAACAAAATCTTTATGAACATGTTACAGCCTAGCTCGGCTACTTACACGAGTTTGCATCCAATGTTAGCAAACACAGCCTTCTGTTGGGCTCTGAGTTTGAGCGGTTATGGACACTCAACACCACCTAGAAGCTGATGTACAACACAGAAAACAAGCCTTTCAGTTGCTCGGACAGCAAAACACACAATTCATCAAAGGCGTTGATAAATGAAACAAAGGATAACCAAGCTCCTTCTGTGTGTGACATAGTACGTACACCGATGTGTACTACGCGGTGTTGTGCACTTCTCATAGGAGATCGTACATGCTCAGCCAAATTATATGAGTGCAAGAAGAGGCGTTTGGGGAGTAGAGTGGGAGCAAAGAAGCTGTTCTCCTATTACAAGTCAGTGTACCATCAAAATGATTTTGAAGGAATGTCATACTAAGGTAAAATAGTTGCATAGTATTGCTTTGAAACCCTTTAGAACTTTAGAGTTAATTTTTCCTGATATGATACAATATCCTTAAACCAATATTCTCTATCAGCTTGTTTTCCATTGACTGAAGAGGTTATGATGATATTTGTTCATAGACAGAAGACAATAATATTGTGTCATTGCCAGTGTCATTGAGCTAAAGAACATTTCTTTGTATTTTTTGAGACAAAATTGATTTCTGTCTCAGTGAAAACTAATTTCAATTTATGAACACACTGAATTACCCTTTAAAGTTCAGTGCCTTTCAGAATCAACGCATCCTTGTAAATGAGGAGAGTTTACAGCTAAAGAGTTAAAAGACAAGCAGATGGTTATTTTTCATGACTGAGTCATTGCGCTGACAACTAATCTGATAAGCAACTGGCGCAGGAAAAAGGGGAAAAGTCAACACACAGAAAAGTTACTTGCCTTGCAGGTTTCTATAAATGTATATTGTATGAATTCTTTAAGAAGTGAGTGGTGTTAAATTTTTCAGATAAGTCAAAGGCTCTGAGGAGAAAAACCAAAGGAAGAAGTGAAAAGATTAAATAGGAGACAGGCTGAAGGTGGTTTAGTTTCTTACAAAGATGTGAGAACAAAAAGGGAGACAAAGGAAGATGATTCATGAAAAGAGGTATTGGGAAAAAAAAGAAACAAAAGTATGAGACTGGAGAAAGCGAAAAGGAGGATGACGTGCAAATGTAGGAAGGCTATATTTACACTCAAGTGGGACAGTGATCAGAAAGTTGTCAGTTTGAATCCCACCTGGGAAAAAATGGTGGTACAGAGAGGATGGGGGAAAAGGAGAAGAGGACAAGTTGAAAGGAACAGATGGAGAAATGGCGAAGCGGACAGCAGCAAGGAGAGAGGAAAGAGGAGAGAAGGAGGAGCGGATGGCGAGCCGTTGTAATATTATTAATTATGAGTAGAGATGTCCTGAAGTGCATAAAAGCGAACCGTCCGTCAAATACAAGGCTCTGTATACATTCCTGCTGCTGCTCTCATCTATTTTGTTCTATTCTTTTCTAAATAAGAAGCATGACTCACCCAGCCCTTATTACCTTCCCTTAACTCCTCTTTCCTCTTCATCTTTCCTTGTTTCTGGCTAAAAGGCACATCTCCTGATCTTTGAGTGCTGCTCATTAGTTTCAGACTAGTATGGGTTCCTAGAGAGCCACTGCTCTATATCTTTATTCTTAGGTTCTTGGACCATTTGCACAGGCAAACATTTGAATGGATCGTCATTTGACGTTGTTAGAGTTTGATCAGTTTTTTTTCCAGATCAGAGCATTAAAACTCATCTACATCTTTGAAATTGACTAAAATTACAGTGCAAAATAAATTGCTTACATTCTAATCCCCAGTTAGAAAATAAGTAGTAGCGCACAATACTGACATCTACTCCTTTCTGTCTGTACTATTTTCAGATGCTATTAGCACTTCGGCTGAACAGACGGTAGAAATTGTTCTGACACACACACACACACACACACACAGTGTAGCTAAATTGATACTAGTCACCCTCATCATCAGCTCGTGCTGTCCAAGTCACAATAATCCAGTCAGTTTATAAACCTGCATTTGTGTATGCATGCTCACAAACATATACAAAAATGTGTGTGTGTGTGTGTGTGTGTGTGGGAAACGTTGTGTGTAATTACAACCATAGTAATGTGCATGTGTGAACATAATGTATATAATTTGGTTGGCGTGTGTGAGGTTGTGTGTGAGATCTGACGTATGTTCACTGTGGGAGTGTATATGTGTGTCAGTGTGTTTGCAAGTGTACAGTGCAAGTGGAGTTTGCACGTGTGCACTGCTGATCCCTGCCATGTGTAAGTATATATATAGTATATATATCTGTGTGTGTCTGTGACAGAAAGAGAGAGAGAGGGTTTGTTCTCTGACCATGTAAATCTAAATCAGACTTGGTCATCACAGCAGACATTAGTTTGTGGCATTTATTTGTCTGGTGTTGACTAAATGTCACACAGTCAATGGAACATTATGCAGCTTCTGTCTTTTGTTAAAATTTTCTTCTGGCTGTTTCCTCGCTCCATTACCTTGTGCCTCTCTGGGTGTCTGCTCTCTGCTTCATCAATTTACAGATTGTGATTCTCTGATTTATTTTTCCCAGTGGAATAGAAAGCAGGACAAACGAGGAGCGAAGATAACGGGGAGAAATTAGAGGAGACGGAAAAAAGGGGGCAGAGGAAGAAAAGACGAGAAAAATGAAACTGTGTTACATAAAATAAACAAGAACTAACTCCACTCCATTAGCCCTAATGACCCCCACAGTGCTGACAGCAACCTTTATAATGACCAATCAGCTCTGTGGGAACAGCTCACACGTGTACACACACATAATTAGAGTCCTATAGAGAAACTCATTAAATTACCGGTGTTAACCGTTTGGCCGTTGTGGCATTTGCCTGAGGGAGAGTGGTGTGTCTGTGTGAGCCTGAGTGAGAAGACATTACAGTGAAATGGTTGCTATAGCAGCAATCAATGAGTTTCATGTGAAATAATGAATAATAACTAATTTAACTGTAATCTTAAGTATCTAAGCAAATCATCGAAGTTGATTTCTAGATTTTGGTATGTCTATACTCACACAGGTACTTCGTACAACAAAAACACACCTGGACAGACCTAGATTTTGACCATTTCCCTGCACCACACGTGCATACACACACACCTACACAGATTAAATGTCACGATCTCAAATCAATTCCCCTCAGATGTGCAGACGCACACAAACTCACACACATTCAGACACATATCCAGGTGGACTGGGTGCAGTAATCCTAATAATTGTTGCGACAGTGGTGATGACAGCTGTGAAAGCCTGAATGACAGACTGGACAGAGAAATGGCCTCATTCACTCATTCACTAACTCTTGCTTATACAGTGTGTGTGTAGTATACTTGTGTGTTTGTGTGTCATGGTGTGTCATCAGTCAAACCCTCATATGGAGGTAGTTTTCATCACCAGACACTGAGTTATTCAGTTTAATATGTTTTCATGTAAAATTCTGAGCTCAGACTGTCAGATAGAATATATATGGACATATTTTTGAAAATATACACAACATACACAACAGCTTCTAAAACACCTCCTGTCTCTTTCAAGCTCCATTTGATTTATTCCAACAAATGTTATTGCCTCATTCTCCCCTGTTTCTTAAAGATGTAAACGCAGAGAGAGAATGACAAAAAGCTCACACACTGAACAGTAAGAGGAAGGAAAGGAGGAAAGACAAGACTGATGAAAGGAAGAATAAGCCGACTAAAAGAGAAAGAAAACAAGTTATTAGGAAAAAAGAAGGAAAGAAAGGATTAAAGAAGAACTATAAGAGGCAGGAATAAAGTAGAGAAGCCGAGAGGGCAGAGGGAGCAGGATAAACCGTATGACTTTTTACTTTTTCTGTTCCATGAGACACTGCCTCCCCTTTACATATTTCATCTCTCCTGCTATTTTTATATATAAACCTTTGCTGAATTATTGATAAATCGAGCAAGCCCTACCGTCCATGTCTCTCTATCACACAGCGTTCTTATCTTTCTCAAACATGAAAGTTAATCTGCACTGCCTTGTCAGACGTATCAGACATTCATTTTTCAGTAAAGACACAAGGTTGTATTGAGAGAGTGTATACTGCAATGCACGGTGAAGGAAGAAGTGACCTGTTCAAGCGTCTGATAAAAAGGACTGTGTGTTTAGAACATCAGGGCCCTATTTATATTGATATTTACAGTATTAACTTGTGCATGTTATCTGGATATATTATCTGAATAATGATGAATGATGAAAACTTTGACCCATGGGCTTCTGCTCTCATTATCTTGATCCAACATGTGAAGAAGACAAACTGTAAAGCCTGCACAGATATTCATTTCTTTTCTGAGGCAAAGTAAAACTCATTGGGTCAAAGTATTACTGACTGAGAGCTGATGTAGAATATAATGAAACTTTAATGCAATCCTTCTTACCACTGTCCAAAAAGAGCTATTAAAGCAACACTACGTAAGTTTTGCTGAGCAACAGCGGCCTCTGCAGCCAGATGTGGTAATTGCAGGATGCTGGAGCATCGAATTCTGTTGGGCTATGAGTCTGCGTGGGTAAGGGTACTGGAAGTAGTGTACTCCTAGAAGATAACTGCTCATGAAACATGAAACATGGGCAAACAGTATCTATTAGGTCAGTGTGCCATCAAAATGATTTTGAAGCTGTTATTTTAAGGTAAGATAGTTGCATAATGTTGCTTTAATTATAAAAATATACTGCATATACATATTGATTCATTGGGACTTTATGATCTTCTAAAAATCCATGTCAGTCTCTTAAAAATCAAGGCCTTTAGAATTTCAATGAACACATTTAGCTTAAGTACCCTCTATCAGTCAAAACATCTCAGCAAACAAACAGCTTCCATGATCTCATCACTACTTTGTCGTCATCCTTTCCTCCCCCTCTTTGCTGCACTCACTTAATTTTTTTCCTTCTTTTCTCTACTGTTCTACTTACTGTCTTTTGTGTGTCTGTGTGTGTGTATGTGTGTGTGAGAGAGAGAGAGTGTGTGTGTGTTAGCCTGTCCTCCCTCTGGACTGGAGGCTGCACGTGATTCAGCTCTACATGTCTGGTTTCCCCTCAGCCTCTACCCAGCTCTCTTTCCATCTGTTTCCACTGCTCCCTCGCTCGAAGATTTTTCATTTTTCTGTCATCTCCTCTCTCCTCTTGCATCTCTATTCCCACTCTTTTTCTGTAAGTCTCTACTGATCCATCCTCCCTCATCATCTATCTTTAAAGTGGGAATAGACAGGTTTTTGCTTTAACTTACCATTATGAAGTAAATGTTGATTGCACAATATAATGGCTACAGAATAATGACCCTATCTGCGTTTAGATTGGTTCAAATATGCTTCGCTTTTACTATGCAATTCTGTCTGCTACTGGGTATGAAATCTGCCACAGTGCACAATTAATTACAGTATATACTGTGCACAAGTATATTCATACTTCATGAAGATGATAAAAGTTGAAGAAGGTTGAACTTCAAAAGATGGTATTGTGCAGCAAAATTGAGAGTTTGATTGTAATGGTTGTTCTTGCTTTGGACAGTCTGGTCTTTGCAACAGCAGTGGCAACAGTAATAACACCTGGAAACTTGGGAACTGATCACTTTTCTTGGTAGTTGGTTGGTAGTAATTAACACATATGGTATGTCATTGTCATGTGCTGAAAGAAAGATTTTTTTTTATCAGGTTATTTCATGCATTTTCTTTATCCTTCTGACATTTTCTCTCTCCTTTCTTCCTTTTATCTATCTTCTCTTTCTGTTTCATTCACTGCTTGTAGAGAGCCGCAGGCCTTAACCGATATTGTACACACACACATATGCATGTGTGTGATAGTTTCAATGTTGTCGATTTCTCACGGTCTAAATAACATTTTGACCCATTCTTCCTTCTTTGTGTGTATTTTTTGCTGTCCTGTATACAGTAGCAGTAGTTATATATATCCCTGTATATTATCTCTAAGTCTGTCTTGTGGCAGTGACAGTACTTAACAGTACAGTACTGTGAACAATCGTACTCCCCAGAGACCCTGAAGGCGTCGTGCTGCCTCAAAGTAAATACAATACGAGCCGTTCTCAATCTGCCTGACTGGCTGACTGACTTACATGCATCCTTGCTTTTTTCAGTCTCTTCTTTCATCAGTATCTTCCCTCCTTTTCTTCCTTGCCCCCATTCCTTCCTTTTTAATTTCCTTGATGACCACCTCATTTCCTCATGAAGTCCTTCACTCCTCTGCATTCATATATATCTTTTTACCTTCCTGACATCCTCCCATCCTCTGGTGCTGTCCTCCTGCACTTTCACATACTTTCCCTCCTAAAATGTAATCTATTCCTTCCTTACTTGCTTCCCTCCCTTCCTCCCTACATACACCTATATACTTTCTACTCCCTCTCTTCCTTTCTATCCTTTTATATTGCTTTCTACTCTTTCTTTTCACCTATAAGCCCACATGAGGATCAATAAAGGGGAGGTGAGAGTGCAGTCGGCCTTACATTTGTTCTTCAGGCATGAGCAGAACCATTTGGAGGAAAGAAAGAAAGTATAACTGAAAGGGATGTCTATGTTTTAGGTTCTGCTTCTCTCGAACCATCATTTGCTCTCTTTTCTTCACCTTCCTGCCCTTGCTCTGTCTCTGTTCTTTATCTTATTTTTTCTATCTCTCTTCCTTGTGTCTGTTGCCTTTTCTCAGGCTCCTCTTTAATGCTTTCTTCCACTCATCTATCTCTATTTCTCGCTACTGTATTTCCAGCTCAGAATATTTGTCTTCGCCTTTCATTCTTGCTCGCTCTTCTCCATTACTGTCTTATGAACCGCGTCCTTGAAAACAAAAACTTGTTTGGCTTCTCTTGAAGTGTATAAAATGTGTTCACACCATGTAACAGCCATTGACTGTGCACTACAGTGTTGTCATGACACAGTGACTTTGTGAATGTTAATTGTCTTATCTGGGATAATGACCTATGGAAACCGAAATGACAGGGTGTATATCTCAAGGTTGAGTGGTATATTTTACTCACAGACACACAACCATGAAAATTAGGAAACTGTTATGCACGTCAGGAAAAGATGATCTGACTATTTGAATTTGACTGTTCAAATCTCAAAAATATATCTGTGGAGGTATTATATCACTTTTGGATCAAAACCTAAATTACATTAAGGAAAGTTAGTAGAAACATTGTTCTCGCTTGTTGCTGCTGTCTTTGTTCACTGTCTGTGTGATGTATATGGCGGGTTAGTGCACTGTTCTCCAGCAGCTGATGATTGATCTCTGTGGGTTATGCTACTCATTATGCAACATCAACCACTGCATGTTGTTACAGTTCTCACTAGATGTTTCTTTTGAATCTGTGTCTAATTAGTAGGATTACTAATCTCTTTGTGGAAATGTGTGTCAGTCACAGGCCAGCATGGCTCTCAGGGGGACAGCAGAGGGAGAGGTGGTGTTGTATTTCCACTACCACTAAAAGAAAATGAGACAACATTAATTGTATAAATGACTTAATGTGTCTATGCCCCTGTTTGTGCATGCTGTTGATGTTTGAGATTTTGTGTTTTTGGTATCCAAATTTATTTCTAGTGCAGTACTTTTTAATGCTTTATTTTGTTAGCAGTGTTTGTCTTCCTGTAAATTAGTGGATAAATGAGAATAAAATAAAGGACATTAACATAATAACTCATTATTGTTATCAAGAAAACTAGAGCATGATTGGTAATATTTAATGAATAATAATAATAATGGTTAAACTTAATTCAACTAATGAATGCACTAAGAATAATTCAAATTATGCTACTAGTTAAATTACCAAGGGGAAATTTAGAATGGAATGAGACTAAACTCAAGCTCAGCTATATACAAGCACTGAGGTGTATTGATACACCTGCCATCATAATACCACAGACGGTAAAAAATAAAAGTAGGGAGTCAAGAGTTAAAGAGTGAGGGACAGTGGGGCAGGGGAAGTAATCAAAAGAAGTTACGAATAAAAGCTGGATTTAATATAGACAGACAGAGTCAGAGGTAATGGAGGAAAGCAAAGAGGAATGTAGAAATGAAACTGAGAGAGAGAGAAAATAAATATTATGAGCTACCACAGAAAGATGGGAAGAAAATGGAAGAAGTTTAATAAAAAGAGATGAAAAGGAAATATGAAATGAAATATAGGCCTATAAACACTGATGATAAAAGAGTAAGATGGAGAAAGAGGTGGATTTCTCTTAGGAAGAAGAGGTTTCAGCTGAACTGCATCCACACACAGTGAACAGAGTGGACCAACAGTGGAATGAATAACATTTTCTATTTGTGCTGAATAGTATTGATTGTCTGGGAGGATGACTCTGAGTGTGTGAATGTGTCTCTGTCCACAAGTACAGTTCTTGTTCTTAAATGTATGGAATTTTTCAACATGTTTGAAACATTTCTTGCTGACATACTTGTATGTTCTCTATACTTATATGTGTGTGCACACTGTTTTACAGCGTATTAATATGGCTTGTTTCCTTACCTCCACCAGATGAGGGAGTGGGGTTGAAGCCATAGGTTTTATGACTTTGACACTGCGTACAGGTGTTGTGGTTGGGTGGGTCAGAGCTGCGATGTTCAGTTCCGTTTTCAGAAGATGATTCGCTGGGCTTTACAGGCTCTGGAGCAGGCACAGGCGCCACCACAGGCTCCTGCTTCTGCTGATTAACTCTGCAGGTGAGCAGGTGTTTGCTGTGTTGTCCTTGTGGTTGTCCTTGCTGCCTTTTTGATGATGAGCAAGGTGACTGCTGTTGTGTATTCCTTGTTGATGGGGCATAGTCTGCTGCTGTTGCTTCTGGGTTGGCGCTGGTCCACCCATTTAGGGACCTCAATTTGGCTCTGCGCGCAGGGACCCCCCATTTAGCTTGAGATAAAATTTCAGTGGCTCGGTGCATAAGGGCCACTCATTTGAGTTGGAGCATGGGGCCCCCATCCCGAATGGTTTGGTGCTGGTGCTGTTGACTGCTACCTGTCGGGGTTGCGTGCTGAACACCACCTTTCCTCGTGCAGGGCTTGGCTGGTGGGCGGTGGTGAAGGTCAACACTAGTAAAGGTACTAGCCTGATTGGCAACGATGCTCAAAGCCAAGAGTTTGGTCAGGCCCATGGGCAGGAGGAGCCTGACTCTGAGGTCCTGTGGGCAGGTGAGGCAGGCGCTTCTGGTCTGGTCATGGTGGCGTGCCATCGGCTGGTGCATTGGAGAACCCGACCGTCGGGCTAGGAGGCGCCTTAGTCAAGCCAGAGCTGGCATGAGGAGCAGGAATACGTGGACTGGGCTAGCTGGGGCCTCCTGGTGCCGCTGACAGTTCCTGGAGCCTGGGACCTCTCTGAAATGCAGATTGCAGGACCTCATGCCCTGCTGAGAGGGCCCTGTGTGTCTGAGTATGCAGGGCCACCAGGGCCTGGGTAATGTCTGTAAACCCGGTGAGGCGTGAGGCTGAGTCTGTGGTCCTGGCTGGGAGAAAAATGAGAATCTGGGACTGGGACTGGGGATACTGTTGGGACTGGGAGTATGGCTTGGGACTGGGAATGAGGCTGCGTCTGGCCGTAGGGCTGAGACTGAGGCTGCTGCTGCTGCTGCACTGTCGCTGGGTGGGCTGACTCTGTTGAGTTTGGGCTGTGCTGCTGCAGCTGTGTTGGCTGAGGTGCAGGCTGCTGAGAGCCTGGGCCGATGGGTTTGGCTTGGTGGGATGGAGAGTGAATCTGCTGTTGGCTCTTAGGCGGCGTGGTCATATCAATGCCAAGAGCTCTCTGCATCTGACAATTCAGACACCTTCACTCCTGGACCTGCAGACAAAAAGCAGACAGGTTTGATGTTATTCAACCTCTCTTTTCCCCATGGAAAAATGGTTATTTTGTTTGTAAAGGAGGATCATATATATATTCTGTGTTGGCTTGTACTAACAATTGAAGTTACATATTAACAGTGGTACTGAGAATATTTAACCAAATATTGTTTGTGTCTGCACCAATCCACTGGAATGAAGAAATATCTTACACTAATATAAAAATTCCCCAGTAATATTGGATATCTTTGGATCTCCTCTGGAAGATTAAACTGAGTTCGAACAGTGCATGATAGCACAACATGTGTTGTTGAGTTACAGTTATTGTAAGTTTGTTAGGCAATGCAAGAAGTCTTAGCACCAAACGCAGGTAAAGGAAAGAGCATCAGAATCAAAGAATGAAGGGAAGCAAAAGAGGAAAAAAGATGATAAATTAATTTCTGTGAGGACAGAGGCTGGCAGTGATATAAAACATTGCTATAAGTCATTCGGTTTCCATTTCAAGCTGACTGCTATTGATTACTTTAAATATCACTGCTGACTCAGACAGGATGCAGTATCATATCATAAACCACATGGACTTTGAATTCATTCATCAACTTCAAAACTGCAGATTATGAAGGCGATGCATTTAGATGGCTACACATGGAATATAGTCCATCTTTCTTGTCGTCGGAAAACAGAAGAGCAGAGAGAAAGAGTAGTAATCAACCAGAAATAGAGGAGAGGTAAATCAACCACAAATTGACCTATGATTGCTGAGTGATTGCCGAGCGAGAAACGCAACCTGAATTGAAAAGCATTTACATCTCTCACAAACACAATTACACATAAATCCACACAGTACACAGGTATGCTATATACACAGAAATCTGAAAGTGCAGGCACAAGCAGGACACAAAGAGATATCATGAGAACACACACAGTCAAATTAAGTAATAGATACACAACACCTCAGCATCTAAAAATAAAATAAACCCTGTCACCCCGCCTCCTCCTCCTCTTCTCCTCTTCTCTCCTTCCTGCCTCCTCCAGATGAGGCTGTGATACTCACTTGTGTCCGGACCTTGCTTGGCTCTCTAATTTCTCCCGACTGCAAAAAACACAGCTTCTATCTGAGCTGTGTCAACCTGCTCGTCCTGACTGTCCTACTGTAGCTTTGCATCCACCACTCTGCGACCCAGCTGCCATAAAATAGTACTATTTAGCTCCTCACAGCCAGAGCAAAGCTAATTAAATCTCTGCACGTTCCAAACTTCTCCCATCCCCTTCCTTCCCACAATACAATCTTGTAAATGTACTGTATCCTTACATACATACCCTGCCCCCCCACCCACCCCCACCCCTCCTTCCTAATTTTTTTTGCAGGTGCTACAGGACAAGTTGAATTTGATGGGAAGATGTGGAAAGCACAAGGGAAAAAAAGCCTGCATCAGTCACATTGCCCTAACTAACCCAGTTCTTCTCACTGTGCTGTCCCAGCCTCTTGCTATCTAGCATTCTAGCTTGACAACGTACTGATCCATGTTCTGTAAACTCAGCGGCTACAGCCACAGCTACAACCCTGACATCCTCCTTTCCTCCTTAACATATTCCGCTGTAGCTGTCTTTCTCTTTCCTCTCTCTTCCCATTTTCCTCTTAGTCATCCCTATTTTTCTCCTTCTCTTCCCCATCTTTCATGTTTTCATGTCTTTACCTAATTCTGTTCTCTCTGATCAGGTTGAAAATGCTAGATGTAAATTCCTGAATGGCTGTGAAGTGGAAGCAATTTGAAAGTATAATTTTGCTCTGAGCTCCGCCCACGTTCTGCTACTTATAATTGCATCTGATGAAGATGGCAGGGAGATGAGAACGTAGATAGGGAGGAAGGGCTGGAGGATCTTGCTTTTGATGGTCTGTCTATCTTTTTGCTTTTATAACCAGCATCATAGATAAACTTGAAGAAATGAGGGATAGAGCGAGATGGAAAGAGAGGATGCATGGGGAGTGAACAGCGGAGGAAGGGTCAGATTTTTGTCAGGCAGCTCTTCGGCTCTCATCATGTCAAGCTTAATCAACAGCACAGCAGAACAGGATATCCACTTCTGCTTCACTGTGGTTAAAATCAGTGAATCCTTTTACATGAGTGCAGTTGCTAACAGGTGAGAAAGGTGTGTGTGTGTGTGTGTGTGTGTGTGTGTGTGTGTGTGTGTGTGTGTGTGTGTGTGTGCATGTGTGTTTGCGGTGTGTGTGGTGTGTGTTTGTGTGGGGGATCAGTTAACCAAGTAAAAGGGAAAAAAAGGTTTTGGTTTTGGTTGGTTATAGACTTAGGACATTTGAAAAATTGAACAGTAACTTGCTTTTCCATTGCCTGTCCCCATTACTCTGGATAATCTGAACAGTGAGATCCACTGCAATCAGGTATCAGCACAAATCACAGACACAGATTTCGTTAAACCTAAATAAATTAACCCTTGAATGTAGCTACAAACATGCAGAGTAGGTTCTGATCTACAAACATATGTGCCTCAGGTGCCTGCAGCTCTATACCTAATGTTTTTTGCATCACACCATTTTATTTTAACAAAATTTGCCATTTTCAGTGACAAAGCATTAGCCATAGTGTTCCTGTCCTCAGCAGGGAACCATACCACCAGTTCTTGAGCATTTCTGTTCATTGACAAAAGCACACCTCTGATTTTAAGTGTGATTCCTTAGTGAACTGCATAGAAAACAACAGAATTGTGAGTCTGAGTTTTTTACTACTTTGACTAGGCTGATATTGAATTCTTATAATTTTGTGTCAGTCTTACAATGTTTAAGAGGAATTGTGGGTAATGGCAAGTAGCTCGCACTATGCAGTCATATAAAAGTAGCTAAGGCTAATTTTGAATTCATTGTATGTTTTTTTTTGTTCCACTGAATTTACACATCAAAGTCACTTAAGTCAGCACGGGTTGGGTCAAGTTTGAAGATAGAGAAAAACAAAGTGGGGTTGTAGGGTTAGAAAGAAAGAAACCTCTGCTTTCTTTCTGTTAGAAAGAAACCTCTTTTGTTAGAAAGAAATCTCTGTAACCTGCTCCTTATCTGTGCCTGAGGCTAGCAGTTCTAGGCTACGTTATCCACTACTAGCATCTCCAGCCAAAGTTAGTGATTAACTTGCATTGTGGGTAATGTAGGTGCCCGGTTTTGACAGGGAAGAAGAATGTGTGGGCTAAAAAAATGACTCTCTGCTGCATCAATTTTGATCCAAAGATTTTTACTGGAGTACAATGCTTAATCAGTGGAGTACTTTTAAAGTATACTCTGACTGTGCATACCGTTTAGTGTGCAGCATGTACAGTAGAAGGCTTATATCCAGCCAACATTTTCACTAAAATAATTTCTAGACTGTGCAACAAGAGGTGTGGTCATATTGTATGTAATATTGTCAGGCAATATAATATACTCAAACAGACCTATAGCACAAAGTTAAACTTGGATCGACACTTGTTATTTCTCACTTAATCTTTTACCTGAGGTAGAAAATATCTCTTTCAAGACAAAGTCAGTCAGGAATCAGCATGATACTACTGAAAATATAACAACTGACAGTTAATGCAATAACTAAGCCAGGAGGACAGTGCTACAATTAAGTGAGTGGAGATGAAAGTCATATCAGCTGGACAGGCAAGTATGAAATTATTAGTTAAATTATCATTTCTTGTTGCTCCCTATGCCTGTGTGGATTCTCTCGGGGTACTCCAGCTTCCCCCCACAGTCTAAAGACATGCTTAGGTTAACTGGTGACCCCAAATTGTCTGTAGGTGTGAACGTGAGTGTGGTTGTTTGTTTCGATATGTCAGCCCTGTGATAAACTGGCAATGTATTGACTCCAGCCCCCCATGACCCTTAAGCAGTTTAGATAATGGATGGATGGATTATGATTTCTCCTCTCACTGTATTATCCTATAGTTATTAATTTCCTCCATACTAACAGCAGAAACCTACTGTTAACACTGATACACAATAACTGAGGAGTACCAAAGCAGAGTACTTCTGTTTGCAGATGGAGGTCAATGAAGATCACAGGGTGCCCCGGTCTTTCCTAATAATACACCAGCCTGCAGCCTGAGACAAAATACAGACAGACATCCAACGTTGTTTCATGATCAGTCGCCATCATCTGACCCTCCAAAATGGCCTTCAAGGCAACTAAAGAGTCCTGACCCTCAAGTTGAAACCTCAGCTCTGGCACAGACTGATAAGCCTGTCACAGGACAGCTTTGACAGGTGTCTTATGTGCCTCAAAGCATTAGAGTACAGGCATCACCTAAAGTTATAGCACATCTGCTTTTCAGGCCTGTGGAAGTTATTACAGACGTAAATGGCTGCAAATGTCTTTCCTGAAAGGGAAAAATGAGCCCTGACAATCTCCAATAATGCTGACTCTGCACACTGTAACACGAGGAAATATAAAGGAGAGGGAAACCAGTACACAATTTTTACTAAGGAGTCAGTTTTTAGCTCATCTCTGTAGAAGCATGTATCAAGAAATCTTCATACCTCAACAAAGGAAGTTTGAAGTATAACATCAATGTCATTTTTGGTCAGTCCCTTCTAAAGCAACACATACAACTCGTATGTTTTCTTTTCTGTAACCTCTATGGTTTAGGTCTGGCTAATTTAAGGTAACAAAAGCTGGTAGTTTATGATTAGAGGAACACTGTGGTCATGTTTATTTGAGACCAACATTGACTGTTGGTTCAAGACGGTTGTTACAAAGTTAGCCAATATGTAACATTACACACCATTTCTGCCTTTGCTTATCCCTTTGATGTATAGTGGTCACTATGGTGGACAGGTATTCAAAAGCCAGTTTCTTGTATATGCCTGGGTTTGGACGGTGTAATTGTGTATCAGTCACTACAGTGGAGAGTCCTTGAAAACACCATAGCAAGCAAGTTAAAGTGCAGCTAAAAACCCTGACATCCAAGATGGCTGACAGAAAGTCAGGTATGCCGAGAATGGAATGTCTGGTCTAGTTCTTCTATAGAGAAAGACTATTGCAGGTAAAATAGAATATGGTGATATTAAGTAAAATCCAAGGAACAATATTATTGTCACATTTCTCAAATATTGATTTTGTGCGAGCAGAAAAGTATGATTAATTATGTGTCCTGTCCACTAAAGTGGACATAATCTATTACTAGTTATAATTTAGCTACAAAACTTGATGCAGAAATACTTTGTCTATTGTAACATTTTCTAAATAAATCAGATCAAAAATGTCAAAAACGTTATGAAAAATACATCTAAACTAAGTTTGAATTTTTTCATTATGAGACAGGACTGTCACTACCCCCACATTTGTTTGATGCAGTAATTAGCACTGTTGTTTAATGAGCTATACTCGTTTAACATATAAAGATATTATGGACACCAAAATCTCTATACAAAGGGTCAAACAATGACTTCATCAGTTTAACATGACATCAGTGTGTTTAAAACACCACTACTGGATATTTTCTAATCAGAGATTTAGCTTCCCAGAAAGAGGTGGAAAGACAATGATGGGAGCATCACATTACCTACTTATGTAAAAAATAAAAATAAAAATGGCTGCAGGGTTCTTATACAAACACACACATATTACAGACCATGACTACAGCCCCTCATCTCCGGCTTATCCTAAGAAGCTCAGCTCTCCTCAAACCTTCAGGACTCTGATTTCCTCAATAACTTTTTAAACTGTTTTTCTGTCTTTGTTGTTGTCACCCTTACGTCTCTGCAGAAACCTCTCCATTTTGTTGTCCACCCAAACAACCATTCACCCCTCTACACACACTCACACAGACACAGACACACACACACACACTGATCCGAGCTCTTGTAACAATCATTAACCTAGAGGTCAGGTCTATTTATTCAAGAGGCTGAGCTCTGTCAGTATTGTGTCTCTCTTGGTGTGTATCACACAGTGTGACTCTGTGATACACACTAAGAGGAACCTTCAATTGGATTAATTTCCCCAAGTCTACAGGTGTTAAACAGGTGAACAGATGTTGAAACATGAACAGGGAAATGCATTTTATAGTTATCAGATTCAGACAGATATTGCAGCCGGTATCACATTACACTGCAAATGTATTTTATCCTCAAGTCTTGACATGGAATATAATGATTCAAAAGTGCCCTTTTCATGCATGATTATTGACAAAAAAATTACTAATAATAATAATTACCACTTCTTAAGTGGCTGTAATCACTCTTGTAATAATAGAGAGACTGGACATCATTGAGAAGTCCAAGTGAACATTTCCTCTAGAAAGACAAGTCAGTGTGCATTAGTGCAATACATATTGTGGGTAATTTGTTGTGCAGTTACACAAAACAGTGTAAAGCTATATTATCAGTACATACAGATTTAAAACACTGAGTTATAATCTACATGATCCCAGTTTTACAGATTAGCGAAGTGGAAATGAAATATATAAGCTGGTAAAACTGTATGCAAACTGCAGTATGTGTCAAAATAGTTGGACTATGATATTTAGCCTATATCATGCAGCTCTACTTTTGAGTACAAGAGGCAAGTGGAAGTTCCATGGAGCAGAGTTCACTTTGACTCTCTGTCATTAATTAGCCTGGGGACACAGAAAGAGGAGAGGAGAGGAGGTGGAAGAACCAAGATCCAATCAAAGAGCTAAAACAGCATAGAGGAAGAAATCTATTATATAGGTTTTCTTTAACTGTCTCTCTCATTATTATCTCTCTATCCTTGTTGTTTTTTCTCCTAATCACTGTTGTTTAAGAAGACCATTAATTAAATGTTAACATTACAATCTGATTTACAACAGCATCTGGTACTGGAAATATTACAGTGTACAGCAGCCTAAATTAGACATTATGTAGTTCTTATTGTAACTAAGAAATTATAAGATAAACAGATAGATAAGCTAAACACACACACACACACACACACACAAACCTTTGAAAAGAAGTCACCATTCTGTCGTCAGGGGAAAGAAAATAAAAAAGTCTGACACTTAAGCCTCGATGACAAAATGAGCTATTTCCTGTGGCTGTCACATGCAAGTGTGACATGGATACAAACCCAGTCACATTCAAAAATACACACACACACACACACACACACACATGGCTACCAGCTGTCAACATAAAATATTCACATCACAGATTCCCAAACACTGTGAGCACTGAACAGGTGTTAACACTGTTTCATGGAGGTGTGATTCACATCATCATCTGCAGCAACATCAGCAGACATTTCACCTTTGCTTTTCACTCAACACAGAAAAGAAACTTCAAACTACATCCCTATAACACTATTAGTTGTATTTTATTTTGAAACTCTATATTTGGGAAGTCATTTTGGTGAACATTCCTTGACTGCTGGCACCTCCACTGAAGCATTTGGATGATAAATACTTTTATGTAGACCATCCTACAATGGTTTCACCTTTTCATTTGAGAGCCTTAATCATCACAAAGAGGCTTAGGTCTTGTAACATTAGTACTGCAAATTCATATTTTATGGCATACTTAAAGCTGCAGGTGAGATTACTGCACCTATATAGTATATTCTGTAGCAGGCTGAAATAAGTACCAGTGTCCCAGCCCTTTATTTGAGCTCAGGGTTTATCACTGTGAAGCTGAAGAACAAATGGAGGCCACTTTGTTTTCACAGCTCAGTGTCCTGATACACCAAAACAACAGACAAGGTGGAGGTAAGGAACAAGTGAGTCCATCACTTCTACACTGAAGTTACAAAGATTTACATGGATTTTTGATCTGTTATTGATGTTGTTGTGTTTAAGTGATGGCCAGTATTTTTGATGGTGCCCTGTGTCTTTTATTTAGGATTGACTTGATGCAGATACACTTTTGCTTGTTTCTACATTACAAGGTGATTAATTTAGAGCAGTGATTAAACTGTATGTTTGAGATATTCTGCTATATTTTAATGGACACCTGTCAGAAATAAGTTTTTCCCATTACTTTGGCAGAACTGAGAACAGATACACCTGAAGAGCCCTCTGCAGTGTGCAGCAGTGCATGGACAAGACAGGAAGATTCAGTTGCAGTGGAGTAGCTCTTACATTGTCATGCCTGAAGGGCAAGAGAATTTTTGTTAAAGGAGAATTTAATAGAGAACAAGTAATTGGATTAGGTGGGCGGTATGACGATGTCTTCCATTGGGGTTCTTGCCATAATTTAAAATTATATGTAACTTGAGAGAGAATGTTATCCAAATCACCTGCCCTAGTGACAGGAAACAATTTTTAAAATTACATTAAAAATACATTGATGTTTTTTTTTCAACGTAAAACAACAATAGCATGATTGTCTTTGTTAAAGTATCAGCAAAACAGAGTCTACAGCAGCACTAGAAAACAGTGTGGGGTGAAACCGCACAGCAGGAGTAGAAGTAGAGTATGGCAGCTGCTTCAAAGAATGACAGTGGCTAAGATTTTTTTTTTATTGCACAGTTTCACTCACTATGGAGAAACAGGGGTAGGTCTGTAATAGGAAATCAGGTAAAGTGTGGTTACTTGTAGTCTTTACTACATGAAAGTGAGCTTAAATTAACTCCCCGTGAGCAGTAATTGGCTTAGAATGGCTGGAAATGTCACATGTAATGTAAACTAAATGAAGTTCACCGTAAGCATTAGAAGCTGTTTGTGGTTTGGTGTTGTGGTCTGGCCTGAGCTGCTCACTTTCCCTGAAATGGAACAGGCTGCACACACATTAACTTTGCTATGCGCTCTATACATTCACACACACAAGCCACATGGGGTGTGATACACAGCCTCACATGCTCCTGCAAGTCCATATGCACCACTGCGTGAGGGACATGTACACAGCTTTTTAATAGACCTGGTGTGCTGCATTTCAGGGCAGAAGGAAGAAGGGACGAGGAAGGGGGTGGGAATAGGGAAAAATACACAACAGTGGAGTGTTTGGCAAGCTACAGAGGCAATGATAAGAATTAGGATAAATGGAGAGTGAAACAAACAAAGAGAACTTTTAGGGTTAGTACACATTTATTTGGGAGCTAATTTGTGTACTGGGTTTCTTTTTTTAATGAAAAACAATGAATTTGCGTGTGATTATGCTAATTAATGTAGCCTATATTAAACCCTAGACACCCAATTCAGCCACGTGTTTTACTTATTTTAGCTTGGACTCTGTGAGCATAAAAGACTATTAACTCCAATACTGTGAATCTGTAATTGGGTATTTAATAAGTGGTGGTCTTGAAATTATTTCTTGGAATTAGATTACATACTGTTAAGTGGTTGGCTCCATAAACAGATTGAATTTCCATTTCCTTCCTCAGCCTGATACCTTGTTCACTTAATCAGCCTGATTTCTTTTTTGAGAGGTTGGTGTGCATGTTTGTTTTCACCTTACCAATCATTAGTAAAGAGACACAAATTTGTCCCTGCAGTGCCATTTTCAGTTGACATAGAGCTGTGGTGGCTGTTGCTAGGAGCTGTTAACCAGATAAATCAGGATCAAGTGAGCATTGTGAATGGCCTGAAGCGACCAACAAACTGTGCCAGCAGCTGCAGTGTATCAGCACAAACAGAACACTGATGACATACTCAGTATGTGAATACCACGGGACATGGTGGTGCATAAAAACGACTAGATATTGCTATATAGTAAATTTATGAGGAATACCTATATATAGGAGGCTAATAGGAGATGTAACATTAGCAGGATTTGCCGGGGCCTACACATATTCGCTATATGTTTGCAGCTAATCTTGACTTTAGTCACTGATTGGGCTCTTGCAGGTGACTCGGTGGTGAACAGTTTGTCCTGACCACTCACATTCATGGCAACAGACAATATGCTGATCAATATTCTACAGAGAGGGCGTTCGAGAAGTAGTCTTGATGACCCTGAGATTCTACAGCTAATTATAAACACACCTAACACACACACACATACTACCCTTTTGAGGACGTCCACTGACATAATCTCTCTGGCCACCACTATAACCTTAGCCACCCGACTACATACCCTACCTTAATCTTCATCCCTAATCCTAAATTTGACCTAAGGTCTAAATCCTAAAAGGCCTTCGAGAACATAAACACGCAGCCATAATGTCCTCTCTCAGTATGTCCTCCTCTCAAGGGTCAAAACTTCGGTCCTCAGAAGATGGCAACACAAGGCACACTCCTGGTATTGTGTTCACTCAGCATCAAATAGGCTTTGCTCAGACTTAACCTAATTATACAGGCTTACTAGACTCCAGGGCTGGCACAGAACATGAGGGGAAACTGGGGGTTCACTTTTCACTCTGACCCCAGGAAAAGAACCTACAAAACTTTTGACATCCTCTCTGCCAGTGTATCCTGATATAATATCCTGATTTGGCATTAAAGGTGGGTAGCCCTGCCTCTCTCTGCACCCCAGCGAAAAAAAACTGATGGCATCAAAACACAGAATTTAAAACAAGCGTTGACAGAATTAGAACAAGGTTGACAGATTAGATAGTCAAGTTTAATGAGACCGAAATATAATGAAAATGATGTAATGAGAGAAATTTTACAAACTGTGTTCGGTAAGTAGATGATTGGTTCCATCTTGATCATTCATTTTAATAATATTACTACACAGAAATATGGTTTTGCTCATGTTGGTATTTGGAAACCAAGCTCTTATCTGAGGTTGTCCTGAAGGTCGCTTCTGATACATTTTACAATTTTCTCATACTCATATATATGACTTAAAGAACTGGATGGGACATTTGTCAGTGACGGGAGAAGCTGAATCTGACCACTGTGATTCTGCCTTTACCCACACCCTCTGGCATTCATACCACAAAAGGGAAACAGCATAATAGAGACACATTAAGTACTGTGGTTTTTCTATATTGAGCTATTTCATTAACTCTTGTTCCAAGCCACAGAAACAGTGGCTTTATCACTGTGTGTCAGCATCTGAGCCTTTTTGTCACCGAGGTTGTTGTTTCCAGTTGCTGGTTTAGATTATTGTTCTTAAACCTATAACCTCTTATCTTTTAAAGAAATGATGCTCATTTTTTGAGTTGCCCTTTGTTCTAAACCTTTTTTTAGCTTCAATTGACAAAGAAAGAAAATAAAAACTACCGAGTTTCTTCATTTGCTAAAATCCAGTGCCATGTCTGAAAACACCGCCATTGGAACACAATGGGGCGAACCCTTGAGAGCCAACATCTGAAGCAACGAAAAAGACTCCTCCTTCATTCAAGACCTATTAGCACTGCGTGGTTGTTCTGCTTTGTCCTGATGAATGGACTACACACACACCACCATAGCGGGTCTATCTCCAGCATGATTACCATCGGCAGGAGATCATAAAGCTTACACTGCTACCAACACACAATACACTGCGCGTGCATGCACACACACACACCTCTCAGTGTATTCCATTTCCATAAATCTTGTTCTTATCCATCTCAGTCCTTACCTCTGTTGTGGTCTCACACATGCACCCCTCTGTGATTCTCCTGTCCTTTTACACACACACACACACACACCACCTGTGCCATTCATTACCTCCTTGCAGCTGACTGTTCGATTGTTACTGTCATCTATAATGCATGTTCTTAGTCACGTCTGCCCGCACTTTGGTCCAATCAGAATAATCACCCAGCCTCCATGGTGTGTGTGT
>BRZM01002675.1:52224-87889 GCA_033238685.1 Lates japonicus | reverse complement strand
ATCAATGCATTCAATTTACGTAACGCCTCCTTCACGAAGCGAATTCATCAAACTTTACGCTCAACCACTGGAAACTTCTCAAGCTTTCTTGGTTTTGAACATCCGACCAAAACTGATAAATCATTTTTGTTTGCAATACCAGAGCCCTATTTACCATTACTCCCATTAGTTTCTAGATCTGACCGTTCAGGCCAGGTAGTGTTACAAACTGCCAGTTAAAGTATTGAAATCGTTTAAAGAAACATGAATTAGTTTCAATGCCCCTCCCCTGGGGGAAGGAGGACCATCAATAAAGCGACTATAGGGAAAAGTGAATTTTAGACCTAAGTTGTCATGTTTTAAATTCAGTTGGTTACTTCTATCCTGTATTGAAGTAGATAAGCGTTAGATATGTTTCTTCAAGCTTGTATTTTGGGTGATATCTTCCTTCAAATTATTGGGATGCATGGATTTTGCATAGAGTTTAGTGCAGACTACATACTATAGTTTATATCAGTCCTAATGCTAGATACTTATCTCCTTTATCGTATTCGGTTTATCTCACTTAAGGGCTATCAGTCCTTGTAGATTTTATTTTAGGTGTAGGCTGTTGTCCTGTAGTTTGTGACCTCAGTAGTTCGTATTTCCGGCGCATCTCTAGGCCCCACGGTCTATCCCAGATAAGATAAAAATAGGAATCCGCCAAATCTAAAACAACTGCTCTACTCAAGTAGCTGCTGGTAGAAGACTCTACGTTGTAACAGCTGGGGCCTCAGGCCCATAATAGATCCAAGTCCTGTAGTAACTAGCTAGAGAGGCAGGCTGATGGAGGTGGGCTGGGTGACTCTAAAGTCCTGGGCCGAGAACAGGCCCAGGCCTCAGAATTAGGAGGAGGTGGGAGGCACAATGGGCTCACTGGTGATATAATGGCCGACAGGAGGCTGTTCAAGTTGCTCTGCCTGGCCTCCAGCCTGCAAAATCAAAGGTCAAGTCTCAGCAAGAGTAGTTTGGAGAGGTTAAATCTTCTGCTCTTTTCTTATTTAAGAAAGACCTGCAGTGAGATGGATAGTCTCTTTTCAAATCTAAATTAAATTTCCAGGTGGCGTTATCTGATATTCAAGGGTTTGCCTGGAGCCTCTTTTCTAAGGTGAGGAAGGGTCTTTAACTTATTGCACTCATTTGGCACAGAAAAGCTTGAATTTAGATGAGTTCCAGACTGCAGCTAGTATTTCAGGCTCATGCTTCTTCTATATTAACTCCTGCCTCCCTGGCCATACAGCCCCAGGGATGAATTCACTTAGGTTCTTTTTCGACCTAGATACAGTATACCAAATCCGAGATCATACTCTTATTTCATGACTGCTTTATCAGGCTGGTTTTAAAAGTCGCTAATGGGAAACAGACAGGCCGAATTAAATTAATCTGGCCCATCCTAGTAAAGTCAGCTGAATTCATTAAAGGCCAGAATTTGGTAACCACGAGTCGACTTATATCTCATTTACTCCTAACTGCATCTCACTCCTCTATCTCTACATACACCCTTCACTCTACCCCTCAACTCTTGCACTTTGGGAAAGTAAGCTGCATTACCGCTGCCACTTTGGTGGGCCAGCTCCGGGGTTAATCGCTGGGGACAATGCTCTTCACTCCTGCAATCTTTTCATCGCCACCATCATCTCAATACATCTCAGATGAGGGGCCGATTACATGGTTTCTGGCTGAGACATTTTACAGATGATCTGTAGAAAATTAAAACCGTTTGTAGATGGGAGGCTACTATCCAAAAGAGCTGCCGCCTACTGGACTAGAATAAAAGTTGTTAGGATTTCAGTTGCATTATAGAGTGACAGATTCGGCTAAAGATATAATTGGCGCCTCTCTATTCTTTTTTCCCTTTTAAAGGGCCAAAGGAGGATGAAACAGGGGTCAGGAAAAACTAAGAGAAGCAGGGTAGCTAGGAAAGGCGGTAGATGGAAGGCCAGGTGGGAGATCGTCGGAGGTGAGCAGCTAGAGGAACAAAGAGAGAGAGGAAAGAGATGAGAGGTAAAAGCAGGGCCCGTGAGGCAGAAAGTGAGGCATGGAGAGGTCTCGTGAGGCTCACAGCCCCAAGGGCGGCCAGGCAGCAGTTACCATGGCATGCTTCCCCACGACCCAGTTCTGGCCAGTCGTTATGGCCTCTTCTCACTGTGATGTAAATTAGTGCAAACTAAATGAGCCATTCCCCAAAGGGTTAGCTTCATGGCTGTGTGATCCAGAGTGGGCCAGGCCTCAAAAGTAAAGCTAGATGTAAAACTAGGTAGAGCGTTAGTAGGAAAATGGGAGGAGATAAAGTACCTCATCGCTTCCCCACCACTCAAGTTTCAAGTCGGTCAAACAGAAGTTGTAATGCTTCCAGAAGGGAGATGGAGTGGGAGAGAGAGATTTGTCTCAAGGTTTCGCCTGGCCTGTACATTGCCTCCAGTGGTCCTTCTGTAACATTAAATTCATGCTTCTTGAAGTATTTTGAGCATTGATATGGCATTTTTTGCAGTTAACCTTGTCCTTATTTCAGAACTTTACTACCTGCTGAACTCCAGCACCCCACAGATACCTCCTACTATTGGGCATCTCCTTATGCATCTCACCCCATTATAAAGTATGGTAAGAATGGAGTTATCCCTCACTGCTACAGTAAATCTAGCTCACTTCACATTGCTAAACCCCATTAAATCCATTTTTAGACAGAACCATTTAATCCACCTAATACTCTTCTTGCTTTGGTTCATGAGTTAGAAACATACCATCATCATCCTCATTTTCCATTTGGAGAGGCGTCTACATAATATCAAATATTCGATTCTTACTGCATCTATGTTTAGTCTCTCTACAGTTCTTGAGAAATGTCTGGCTAAGCTCCATAGGTATTTTATTCTTTCTCTAACCCAGGTTTAAGATTTTTGAAAGGTAAAGTGGCTACTTTTCCTACTCACTGGGCATGGCCACTAGGAGTAGATGGAACACTAAAGCTTTGGCCAGAAAACGAGCGGGCAGGATGAGATGATACAAAATACAAGAGGCTAGTAATTCTGCATTCATCACTACCGGCGCCCCTTTTCCACGTATTACATGAGTCAAACAACCTGTATATAAAACATGCCCCAATTGCAAACAGCTTCCGGCTAGATTTACCAATCACCCAAGACACAATCTTTGGTTTCAGTCTCCTACTCCATGTCATTTAAAGTGGTGCAACATTTAGTGTCTTCTTAGCATTTACATACCAAAGACTAAGGCTAGACAAGCTTTTCTTTCAAAGCATGGTTAATATCATATAAACCCACACATCTTCCACAGTGGCAGATAATCCACACAAAACTAGCCCATTTAGTTTGCTCCTATTTTTTTTGTTTTACCCCTGCTTTGCTCTTCAAGGTTTTGACTCTTTGGATTGGATGAAATAAGGCGTGGCTGAGACAGAGACTTACATCTGACTGCAGCCTTACTATGATCCTTGCTCACTTCCTATCAATCACTAGCACCACGACAAGAGTAGAATTAACGCCACCGAAATAAATCCCTCAAGGACGCCGCCATCACCACAAACTTATTTTCACAGGTATCACTTTCGGTTTAGACTTATATTCGTTAGAATACAGAAGTAGTGTGTGCGACACTGATGGCTGAAATTAAATCTCGACTGGACACTCTAAATAAATGCCAGTGTGTGTTACCTAACATCTTGGATGTGTACTGGATTTATAAACAACATTTTTCCTCTAAGCGGAATTAGTTTCCCACTTGCCTGTACCTCAACAGATTTAAATATAAATTTAGGAGCCAGAGGAGATTCACCGGCTTCTCCCTGTCGTTAGTTTACTATAAAACTATGGCACTCAATTAGCTTTGACGCAATTTACCAACCAACATTACGTCACGGTGCATCACCAGGAATACTTAGGCATTAATAAAGCACATAGATCTTTAGTAGCGGTCTAGTCCTGCCTCATGTACTCCAATTCAGTCTGCTATTTGATGCCGAGGGCAATTTCCTCCACACGAGTGCATTGCCGGTGATTCCCAGGCTGGGGAGGACCTCAGAGGAGAGGCGGGGAGGAGAGGTCGGGAAAGGGAGGGATGGATGGCTCGTCTCACTCTGGTTGGGATGAAAAGAAGTACATCTATTCCCAGTGGCGGCAGACTAGCCACAACCTAGCACACATGCACAAACTTTTAAGCACCTGCCTCATAACTTGGCTAGGAGATTTCCGTCTCACCACTTGGGCTGGGATAAAAGGTAGATCCTCCTAGGCTTTGGTGAATCCAACACCCAGGCCAAGGAGGAACAGCCAGGCACTGTCACTGGAAGCTAAAACAAGGCTGTATGTCAGTGTTTAAAGAGATGAATTTCTAGCACAATACAGCTTGGATCTGTTTTCTACCTGCCACAGTGCATTAAGGCTGGCCCTGGAATTTGGCAGGTCCATTGCACTCTATCAGTTGATCAGTCACCTGGGTGGCACCAGCTCTAAACTACTGAAGCGCTGTTTTCATTTTGTTACCCATATTTCATTTTCTCACCCAGTTGACAGCTGTACCATGTGCTGGATGATAAAAGGCCACTATTTTAGGATAGGTTATCCTGTATAGGACCAATTGCTTATATAGAATGCATTTATATTTTAATTTCCTGTTAATTTGTTGCCAGCTCTGTCCCTTTATCGCTGGGCCCCATTATAAGTCAGTGCTGGGTAGGCCAGGCACATGGTGAGGTCAGGGTAGCAATGTCTCCGTGGGTAGGGATGGTGCAGGTTCCCGACTGAATCTCACCACGGTGCATAGCTGGCTAAATCTTCCTGGCCTTGGCTGGTTGTGCAGCATTCGAATGAGGTCAGCTGCATCAGCAGGCGTAATTGGTAGTATTGATGGACTATGCGACCTGGAGTCCATTCTTCGGCCTCTGCTGGGTAGTCAATCGCACCTCCCGCTAGTCCACAGGTCTTAGTTTCTCTCTCTTTTGCAGGCAATCCCAAATCGCTCTATGGGTGGGTGAAGGTTCAGGCTCCTAGGACCCTTATCGACACACCGCCTAAGAAGAAAAAAAACATTCACTTTCAAATCATTATAGTAGGAGGTGGATGCCATTGCTAGAGCCACACAGATGCAGAGCCTGGGCTATTCATCTAATTTTAATTACAATCAAGCTTGTTGCATCAAATTTTACATGTTTCGTCTTGGCTCCAGCCTCACCACTTGATCAAACAAAGGTCAAAATATGGAAGGAACACACTGTGGGTTTGGAGATAGAGTTGGAGATATCAGAAGCCAAGAAGCCTCAAAAGTCAAAGTTGGCTCAGTAGGTGGAGCCTGCATTGTTTAATGAGATTACAGTGCCATGGAACTCCTTGTGCCAGGAAAACAACTCCATTGACCATTAGATTTATGATAAAAGGCGAAATGCCTTGCTGCTGGTTAAGTCATTGTTAAAAATTATACAGGAGTCAAAGGAGACTTTTCAAGATTCAGGACACCTATAATAAAATTTGGCTAAAGTGAGGTAGTGGATGGGAAGTCAAGGAATTGTAAGGATGGGTATAGAGAGTTTTTCCATACTAGAATAATTGTACAATAAATATAAACATTTCGCAGCTAACACTTCACCCATTTGTATAATTGTTTTTATTTTCACAGCAAGGAAAGTAGAGCTACCATAGAGTGGCGTATCAAGACATTGAAGTTGAATATTCTCACTTATCTTCAAATGATCTCAAATTTGGTATTATACACAATGTAATTATAGGCTGTTTCCATACAGGGCTGCTGGCAAGTAGGTAGTGCTGGCATATAATTGGGGTTTTGCGCCTGTAATGTGAAGACTTGAGAGCTCTCGGCAGCACCTCTCATCTCAGTCCCCCTGCTTGAGGCAGGATCCACTGCTCCCTACATTTCCTCAATTGCATTGAGTGCGTGCTATTGGTTTGATCTTGTTCCACCAAAAGATATAAAATCGCTGTGGAGTGCAGTGCCATTGAACTGACAGAAAACTCAGCAGTTCGCGACCAATAAAGCGCAATGCTCAAACTTCCTGGGATCTCTCAAAGTGGTGGCCCTCCCTGGCTAACCGCCTCCGCTCAGCCTCCTGGTGCAGTTGATTCAGCACCCGGCCTGGAGGATCAATGGATGCCTTGTAGATTTGCTTTAGGGGCTCGGCCCCAAACCAGACTCCTCAAATGCCAGTTGCAGGAGAGTCCTCATTACTGCCAGCAGGAAGTAGTTTCTGCAAGGTTGCTTCATGGTCTTCAGGCCAAGAATAAGAATAGAAATGCTGAGACTGGAGTAATGTACTATTAATTCGCTGAAAGACAGTACCTGATGGAAATTCAGTTTTAGAAGTATTTCGAGCATGTGGAGGTAAATTACAGTCCAAAAAACCGACTATATCATCAGATGATCCCGACCATCAGTTTAAGCTTCATTCCAAAGCAGACCCTGACCTAAATTTGGGAATGGAGCTGGCCCACACATTGTTCAGGCACTGGTCATTTTATCGGTATCAGCGGTATCTAATGATAGCGGGCGCTATTGACATCAGGCTCTTTGGAGCTATGGTTAGGAGGACAGATTCCGTCAGTGGGTGATAAGGAGGGGCCCAGAGTTGGCATCACTCAGAGAACAAGACATACTACGTAACCCTACCACTTGCCTGTTATGCCACCCCTGCGGGCTAGGGTTCAGACACTTACGTTGATGCTGGCAGGATGATACCTCAGATCATTGTTTCCATAGCAGCTTGTAGCACACTATCTTTGAGTTACTTGGTTATTTTCTCAATTCCTTTAAGTTATTTCATCTATGGGAAAATGGATTCTAGGGTTGTTATTTGGAAGTTGTATACTAATTTCAAGTTTTACACACTTTAAATGGACGTTTTACTAGCATTAGCTAAATATAAAAGCTAACACAAAACCTGGCCTGTTTACTAAGTCAAAATTCTCTGCTACTCTATTTTTCTAAAATATCAGTCCTTTGATTATTAAAGCAGACATTGTAGGGAAATGAACTAAAAGCTCCCAAGATGCATTTCCACAAGAAAACATCAAATTCTGGAAACTTGAGACTTCAGTTATACTGAAGCGGCTAGCAGCGAAGCAGAGCAAAGATACGTGGTCACCATTCAGATGGTTTCTTTTTTGATTTCGGTCAGTTTTGTCGTTTGCACCTCTGGCTGGACTGCTAGTAGCTTTCACCTGCCGCTGGAATAGATTTAGAACCAACTAAAGCTGAACTTTAAAGCTTACCGCTTTCCAACTCTAATCAGCCGACTCATTGTAGGGAGTTGCTTGGTAGATTAATTTTCTATTAGCCATATAATTCTTTTGGCTCTCACGTCTTTTATAGTAAAGCAATTTCATAAAAAATAAATATGGAATGAATAGCACACAGATTTTCTAACATACAGTGAAAACCCAATTTGGGCATAATAAAGTAGGTAACCAAAGTACCTCATTTTTTAAATATAATGCAATACAGTGCCCAGGACTGAGAGGCTGAATATAGACATAGCAGCGTACCTGCAGTCACACTTGCATTGCACATAAAATGGGAGCTTTTCACTGAGTGCAAGCTAAGCGCAACATAGACTCCCTATACTCCTGGTCATTGGCCGTAAACAAACTGGCCACACACCACCCGGCACATATATCAATTCGGTGGCAGCGCCTCTGGGCAGGCCTGGCTGGGCCGAGGCACAGGCCTCTCCCTATGCTGGCTTCTCCTTCTCACACACCTCCAGAGAATGGCCAGTGTGTGTGTGTGGGAAAGAGAGATAAGCAGGAGAAGACAGAGAGGAGACGGTAAAGAGAGAGGAAAACAAAAAGAGGATTGTGGCAGTTTATTAACAACATATCAATCAATCTGCACAGTCTGAGATCTGAAGGGGCAGATTTGTGAGGGCAAAACAAGTTTTCACAGCATGTGAGGACAATCATGAGCTAGTCAAAGGTTAAAGATGAGTACTTGTCACTAGTTTTTGGTGGTTTGCATCTTTCACATGCAAACTCAAACTGAAAGCACAGCAAACGTGTCATCCTGTTAAACCACACTATAAATATGTTCCCTCTGACTTTCTGTTTATTTTGGACTAAAGATGTGACAATAACAGCCAGAGAAAGCGTTCTGTTGAAGCATGTGATTCACAATTATAATAAAAACTATCATAAGACATCAATGTCAGGACTTTCTCTATGTGCTTACATTTTAAGTTAGGAGTTTTATTACTGCTTCAGTTTGTTTCGTGCCCATTCAACATTTTTGTCACTGGGAACCTGATTGATCTAATTGACGTTAGAGCCCCACCTGGTCCACACACCTGTGTTGCATCAGGTGAAGTCTATATATGGAGCCTCTTGGTCTTGGTTACCTGATGAAAATGTGATGTGGTGGCTGTGCTTTTGGGAGCAACAATTCAGTGTGTGGGAGCCTTTTTTCCTGTGATACTGTCATTGAAAAATTGCAGCAAATTGATGAAAGTGGAGAGCCTAAATGAGAGGTGGTTATGTGTAACACAGTCAAGTAGGAGACTGGTTCTAATAAAAGAAAGTCTATGCATTAGAGTGTATGTGGGTGTATATGAGAGAGAAAAGCAGCAGCACAATGACGGCTGAAAATGTCCAAATACGCTACCATTAGAGTCAGCTTTCCTACGGGTGGTAAAATGGACAAAATACCAAGGAATTTTGGTCCTGAATTGACATCCAATTTCCAAGGTTTGCATTTGTGTTTGGCTGAGCCAGCAGGTGTCAGCAACCATGGATAATGATCAGCTAAACAAGACGTCAACTTGTCAAATACACAGCAAATTATGTTTGTTGGCTTGGTTCAGAATTAGCCACATGGGCTGAAAAGTCACAAAAAAAATCATGTGCTTCAATACATCTGCTTTTATTATGAGTCAAATCACTTCCTGTGTTCTTCTCGGATTTGACAAGCTCTTGTGTTTTTTGTAATGGCATAAAGGAAACAGTGGAAAGTATTTGGATATTGCACAATTTTGCCGTTAGCAATGCAACAGAGGGTGAATGTGTGACGGATAAGCGATGAATTTTACCCATTTTCTGCCCTAAAGTTGTACAACACACACACACAAGCTTAATAATGAGTGGCTTTCTGCTAACTCTCCCTCCTTACAGAGTGTGGACAAGAAGCTTCTTAGGATTTGTGCAGTGCTTTGCTTTGGCCTGCCAAGTGGATTACAAGGCAGAAAAACAGTGAACACGGGCAAAAAGTTCATTAAAAAAATGAACAAAAGTCAGTTACTGTACATATTTCATCATTAAAGCAAGTTAAAATACTTCACTGTGTTATATATTAAGGGGAAAAAAGCTCATAGAGGTCAAATGAGGAACTCAGTTCAACCGGGAAGTCTAACTATTTATTACTTTTCAACAGCAGCAATGATCCATAGTGTTTTAATGCAACATCAAACAAGCAATGCTTGATTTACAGTAAGGGCCAAGACGGCAGTGAGAGGAACCTGTCCAATATTTATCTGAAACACAAACCAAATGTCAGCACCAGCAGGGAGACCAGTCCAGCTCTTCTCCTGTCGCCTCGCCCGACTGATGATCATCAAACAGGGCTTGGCCTTTAGATTCAAGACCGCAACATGGACTCAGCTGGACTGAATCGCTGGAACTTTTTTTTTTTGCCTCAGAGCCACCGTGGTACATTTCCTCCTCTTGTAACATTATTGTCACTCATTAGAGGTTTTGGTCAGGCAAATTTAGGCCGCAATAAATGATTATTTTGATTATCAGCTGATTATTTGTGCCATTATTGATTTGATCTATGAATAAAGTGCCAGGAAATAGAGAAAAGTGAGTTCCAAGAAGGCAAGGTGGCAAAATGTTCAATTTAATGTCACAGAAAAGAAACATTTGAGAAGCTTGGGGCATAATTAATGAATGATCAAATCTGTCAGTCAGTTAATTGACTAACGCAGTAAACCCCAACCTTTTTGGCGTCTTTTTGACTCCTTAAAACAAACCAATAAATATCCTTGCAACCCCTTGGAGATAGGATATCCATTCAGGTGGACATAAGCTGCGAGCAATTCAAAGGTCCATTTGAATTTTGAAGGATTTTCAGACACCTCAGGAAGGACAAGTATCCAAAAAGTTTCTTTTTTATCCGTTGTGATCCCACACTAATCCATTAATCGACCAATAGTCTCAGCTCTAGGTCAGTCAGACATTATGAAATTACTCTAAGTGAAGATGGGGATGAGAGGAACAGTGTTAGAGTGTATTTCTAAAATGTTGACGTATTCATTCAAAGATTTGCAGTCCTGCTCCCTTTCAATCTGCCTGTTTTTCAGCTGAAAACATCTTCTATTAACTCTCCCACAAAATCCTTTGCTAAGGTCAAACATCACAGATTTTACAGGGGGAAAAAATTGAAAGACTGATTAAGTGGAGCTCTCTTTGTGCTTCAGAGGCTGCAGCAGCTCTGCCCTTCCATGCAGAAAATTCAACAAAACCTGCACCCCTCCAGACGGTGATGTAATCTCTTACGGTTCTGATCTGAACATCATAACCAAGGACGACGAGCCAGCGTTGCGTTATGTAAGAGCGGGCACGCGTACACACACATTCAGGGAAAGGGAAGGAAGGTGTGTGTGAACAAACCAATCGTTTAAAACAAAGGGGTGGACAGACAGATGCAATAAGAGTAAGTTGAAATGTACTCAGGGCCTCTTTGAAACACTCAAAGCCGCTTTAGGGAGCCACATTAAAGGTAAAAATAAAACTGTCACATGGGAGGATTGCTTTCTCTAATCAAACTGTCTCATACTAATGAAATCAGATTTAATTGTACCTCAGAGAGCATAGTTGATGTCTCGTTATCCGAGTCCTGAGCACAGTGTACCTCTACAGACATACAGATTAGAGATTATAGGAAGCAATCAAGCAAAAAGATCAATCCATACCCACCACCACCAACCGTTCCTCCGGATTATAAACCGTGCCTGTGTTCTGTGTTCATTTTCCAGTTTGTAATTACTCTCAGCTCAATGTCATGCAGAGACACTGCAGAGAGACACAACAGGCGCAATCAAGAACATGGACTCTGTTTACGATAATTAAGGTGGCTAATGTAGTCACAGCTAATCAGCGTGGAATTTACAGCAAAACGGTGAACGTAGTATCTGACGCTGGTGAATGATTAAGTCACATGGTCTAAAATCATGGTTGTGGAGCTAAAAGTGGCTCACTTCTTATTTTGCTATTATACATTTTAGACCAATAGGTTGTGCTAATTATCATGGTTTTAACAAATACAATATGTTAGCTAGCTGTTTCCAGTATTTAAGTAAACTAAATTAACTGGCTGCTAGCTTTAACCTTATAGTTAGTATATCCTGACCGTACCCAAAAACCCTTAACTCTAACTCTCATCATTAGAATACATGAAATTAAAGGTGAAGATATTGAATAATCAAGTCAAACTATGTCATTTAGACCTTTCTGTTATTTGGTTAGTGCAGTGTTATGTTATTGGCCTACACTTGTGTCTGTGCAGAGATTTGCATGATTTAATGGTCAATATACGGTTAATGTATGGACTTAGTTTTCAACCTTTAAATGCTCAGGACAAAAAGACTTGTTGAACTGTAAGTATTTCATACAAAACTACCAGTGTTGGAAGAAAAACTTAGACACTTAAGTAGCACCACACAGTTTTGTGGTGGGGTTCGCATCCCACAACTGAAAACTTCCTACATCTGTTCTCTGAATCAGGAACATGTTGCAGTGAAGCTGAAGAGGCAGCGCTGGCACACACCAACACAAGCTCCTTACAGGACAGCTCTCGCCCTCTTGCCCCCCCTCCACTGTAAATCTTCAGCTTCTTGATGGATGCTATAAGCTTATGGTCACATTCCAGATGTCAAAGACACACACACACAAATGATTACACTGACAAACAGGCCATCCTCCAATCCTCCGCTCTATTTCGGGACGCTGGTGTAGGCGGATTCAGTTGCGCAACATCACACCTGGAGCACAACAGTCGAGGCTGCAGAGGTCGAGCTGGGTGAGCGCGCTGCGATCATTTCATTGCTTCCACATTTAAAGGCGGTTAGGGGGTGCAGAGGGTTAATTGCTAACTATAAATATGGCCGCCCTCCTGCTCAACTGTCCTCAAGCTGAAGTTGCATGGTGTGGGCTCTCATTGGACGCTGGCCTGCACGTAGCAGCGTGCCTCAGGAGGGGGATGATGTAATGTCTTTTTTAAAATATCACTGTTGAGGGACACCCCGCTCTCCTGCACCTTACGTCATAGAAGAGAGTGTGACCCAGCAACATCTCAGCAGCAGGGTCCAACTCCTGCTGCAGGAACTACGAGTGATGCTGAGGAAGTGTGTCGGTGCTGAGATTTTGGACTCACAAAATCTGACTAAAGGATAAAACATGAAGAGATTTAAGTCAGGGCAGCCTCTCAGTAGCTGCAACAACATGACCAGAACTCACTGGCTGAGCATTTCCTTTTAAAATTACTGCCATTTTGTGGCACTAAAGATAGAAATCTGATTGTTTGCTACAAAAATAGTAGCATTTAGTGACAATAAAAGTGAAAATGTGAACATTCGCCCTCAAAATAGTGACATATCATTCTATTTGTACGTGCTCTTCTAAAATGTGTCTTTTCAAACACGCCCCCTTTGTTTTAACTCACTGGCACACATGAAACTGGAGGGAAACTGCGGCACAGGAGGGAAAAAGGCAGGGGAAACACTAGATGTTGCTGTGAGGTGAGGTGAGTGTGTAAATCCTCCCACCGCCAAGTTTATTCACTCTATTTTAACTATCCTGCACTCTGACAGTCAAAAGGGCAAAAAGGCATCCTGCCAAAGTGTGACCCCCCCCCCCAACCATCATGATTATTTTCTTCCATCTTTGATTCTTTGCAGCCATAATGCACAGCCATGATTTATACACCAGCAGCTGTGTGTAAACTGTGCATTCACATATGAGCAGATGGACATGATAAACAACCTGCCTCTTCACCCACACCGCTGCTCGTCTCCAAAACTGAAGGATGGTGATTTTTTTTTTTTTTACTACCGAGAGCCACACACTGGAAACAAAAATCTGTCACATACACACACACACACACACACACACTATGTATGGGCGTCGAGTAGCTCCGACGCACAAAGACACGCCTACACACAACACTCAGATTCAGGATGAGCGGAGAAAAAGCAACAGTTTGGACTAAATCGACGGTTTTAAGGCTGGGGTTTGGTGCACACGTACAATTATCTTGCATGCACATTGCAGAGACACCTGACTCTCGGTGTGTGTGTGTCTATAAGTAGGGTGTTTGGTGCAAAACCATCAGGCGTCTTTCATGAGGCTGTGATCGTACGTGTGCATCATCCTACAGAGGCTCCATAAACATGTCTGAGCGGCTGGACACAGCCATCCCTCTGCGTCAGGCGCACCGCTCATCCGTTCCCTTTGCCTCTCAAACGAACCCGATCCCCGTGGTCATAACACAAACACGGGCTTCATATGTTCTGTCGATTAATCGCCCCCCACCTCCCCACTCCGACAGATCAGACGCTGAGCCTCCGTGGGAGGTGATCGCCGATAACGATCGAAGTGGCTGCGGCGGGAGGGGATCGCGGAGCGGCTCCCTCACTCACACCTGACGGGGATGGGGGAAAAAAAAAACAATGCGGCCGTGCACGGAGCGCACACTCCTTATCAACCGCTCATTAGGCGGGGAATAAGCTCATGATGGTGCAGCAATGCAAAAACAAATTGGCATTAATATGCTCCATAAAACCCAGACCGTGCACCTTCCACAAACCATCACCCCCCCCACCGTCTTATTCCCCTCCATCAGCCTCCCAATCCCCACTGAAGGCGCGAAATAACGCAGAAAACTGTCACACTGCGCTCCGATTTTTTGGGAGGAGGGGAAGAATAATCGGGAATCATCTTCGCTCATTGCTTCCCCCCAAAATCATATCAGTGAGGTGTATCTCTGCATTGGACTCCATATTATTCGTATATAGTCTCCTTGTGGCACTTGTACCTTACAGTATGAGGATGGTGGAGCCTATCCTGGTGACTTGATGCTCTCTCTCCCTCCCTCTCTCTCTCTCTTGCTCACACCCTCCCTCTCTCTCTCTCGTTCTCCCTATTAAAGCTTAACACTGTCTCTCTCTGTATATTAACAATCCAGTTTCAAGATATAAAGGCCTTGTCAGATTGGATTTATTTCACACATGCGGATCAATCGCCCCCAAAATGATGCCCGATAACACTTTTTGGCCCCTAAAACCACCCTGAACTGTGCTGGTGGTGTCATACACTTCTCTAAATGTCTCTTATTCTCTCATAATCCTGCCATTTTATGTCATCACAGATTTCCTATGTCTGTGTTTTGCAAGTTCTTTTTTATTCTTTGCTTCAGTGAAGCAGAGAGAGAGGATATAAGGACAAAATGTGCAGGAGATGTAAATATGCAAACTCATGGGTAACCATGCATGCATGAATACACACACACACACACACACACACACACATACAACTGCACACACTCACCGCCCCCTCTCCATCTGGTGAGTTGGGAGAGTCAGGGAGAGGAAGAGATGGAAAAAAAGAGAAAGAGAAGAAGATCTAGTGTGCTATAAGAGAGTGGAAGTGTGAGGTAAAAGTGACAATGTGGGTGAGAAGATCTGATTGTGTGTTTTTGGTTTGCTTCTGCATCAAACTGCTCTGTGCTTAATTCCCATTTTAGGGTGAAAAACATCAGCAGCCGTTATAGTTAATTTAACACTTTCAGTTATTTTAAGCAGCCAATCAGAGCTCCGGAAAATTAACAGCGGACAAATGTGCTGTATGATGATGTTTAAGCCACAACAAGCCAGTGAGCATGTTGTAACAAGATCCAACATTCAGGACCATCGCTGTCGAGATGTTAGTCCCACTGGACTATCACACAAACACTGGGTTGTGTGTTGCATGATGGGTATGCCAGTATTTGTTGTTGTTACACTCCTTTTTCTTAAACTGATTTGAGCTTTGATTGGATCACATTTGACCAATCACGGCCTCTTATCTGCCAAACAGCCATGTGTCAGGCTTTATTAAAGAAGGGACCCTTTGTTTGCCTCTGAGGATGCTGATTGGCCGAGGCTGGGACCCCACAATCCAATGAGAAATCGACCGAGGTGAGACCCCCGAACCCCTGAGAAATGGTTAAAGGTGGCTGTGGTGTGTTTATCCAGAGAGGAGCAGGGAGGAGAAGGGGTGGGGTGAGGTGGGGTGGGGTGTGCGGTTTCCATCATTCACCCCCATTTTCTAATAATAAACACATCCTCAAACAATGGGACGCCATCTGTCCTGAATCCTCTTAAATAAGGTTTTAATTCAGGCCCACGTGGCCCTGTTTCAGACAAAGCTCAGCCTGCACAACGTGTCAGAAATCCCAGCCCCCCCCCCCGACACACACACACACACACACACACACACTCTCTGCAGACAGAGGTGACCCCACCAGCCCCTGATGTTTTCATCCAACAAAGCATCAGACAGCAGCACAGCTAACATGACGTACATGTATATGACATTTAGTGGATCCATTTATCCCGAGGGCTGAAATTAACACCCACTCTGCACCATATGCTGGTGAATCAAAGAGGGTCACCCATCACCCTGACTTTTTGACATTTGAATGTCTCTCTGATACTGAGCCAAGAGGAAACCTGATCCACTGCATCAATGAATGGCCAAGTTTTTAAGCCAACACAAAGCTTGTCTCGTGTCCTGTGTAGAAAATGAATCTGTGAGGCTGGCACGTTATAAAACAGAATGAAAAGGGAACAGGACTTTGCACATGAACCAGTTAGAAGCGTATCAATAGCACCACAGAACAGTAAGTGTTTCTTTGTACAGTTCTCTGTTAATGACACAGGACAGCTTTTAATGATAAATACCAATATTATATGAATTATCTGAACACAAATACTCAAAACAAAACCTAGTATGAGTTGTACTGGTACTTTGTCAATCCATCCACCGCACCAGTGAGAGAATTAAACTTCAAAAAGGGCATCAAGAGGCCAAGAAATTCAGGATAAATGAACAATTAAAGCAACAATTTGCAACTATTTAACGTTAAAATAACAGCTTCAGGATCATTGTGATGGTTCACTGACTTGAGTGACAGTCAGCAGCTCTGTAGATGAGTTACAAAGACTTAGAAGTCATTAAAAACCAGCGTTCATCTCTGATATCCAGCCAGGAAACTCTGAAAATATCAAGAATTATAAACAGAGCTTGGTCTGTGTGTGTTACAGCAGCAGCACTTCCTGCTCCAGAAGTCAGGGATCATGGGTAATATACACCATTCAACCATGTTTCAGTTCCAGTCAAGCGATTGATAGGCTTTGTTTTCTGTACATGAAAACCGCTTAACCACTCAGACTCAGAGCCCAGCAGAATGAATTACCTGCAGGGGCTGTTGCTGTTACATGATGATGTTTCTAGCAAATGTTTATACCACTCATCAGTGTAACGGTCTACCTGTTTAGCTGCAGAGGTGATGGACTACCTCATATTATAGAAATGTACATGATATTATTCTATCATGTAGGACCTAATTTTATAAATCAGTATCACATTAAAGGAAAAACCTTCCCCTGTTTCCCAAAATTATAAATAAATACTATAGATAAAGCCAATATAAAATATTAAATATGGAACAAGGAAGAGGAACAGAAACAGGAAGTTATCTTTTTAACTTCCTATGTCTATATCAGGATCTAGAGCTGTAAAATGGCGACTTTTGGTAAATACACTTAATAACATCTGCAGTGCACACATAAATACACACAAACACTCTCAACTGTCAGCTATTAGGCTTGAAGGGTGAATTTCAAGCCCCATTTTTCTCCCAGAATGCCCATAATCCCTTGCTGGGTCACACAGATTAAGGACTTGTCCAGAAGATGAGATACAGTGCTCCCTGGCACTCTTCACCATGACCCTGTCACACACTAACACACACACACACACACACACACACACACACACACAGTGCTTGGACTCTGGCCCTAACCTCTAACTAATGCAGCGTTCCAGAGGCGTCAGAAAGTCCCTACTGAGAAACATGCATAAGATTTTTTTCCAAATAATTATTTCACCTCACGTCACGTGTGGTGCAGAGTATTCTAATAATAATCGCCAATTGCAAAAATATCTTGATTGCCAGACTATTTGACTAACAAATGATCTCTGGGAAATGATGTGCAGCGTCACCACAGCACGAAACACTCAGGTTTTGGATGGAGTTCAGGATAAAAGCCACACCTAAACTGTCACAGCACTTTTATATATCTACACACCCAATTCTACCTGCTTGACTTGTCTTATTTACCGCTGATATCCATGTCCCTGTTTGTTTGTGTGTGTGTGTGTGTGTTTGGGGGTGGGAGCCAGGTTTGTGGATTCACATATAATCCCCTTCAGCCATATGACTACCCCTGTGTCGAGTGTATTATTCAAAAATGAGAAACAATAGAGATAAACCCATGTCCATAGCCACAGTTTAGACTTTAAAACATTGTGTTTTCTTTATTAGTTATATAATCTATCAGTGACGTGAGTAAATGTTTTAAAATCAAACTTTCTGTCACATTGTTCGGAAATGACCCGTATGCTGGACAATTTTGCTGAATCATCGCGGTCAATTTTAACCAATTACTGGGCTTCAGGAGGACTGCGCTGCGGCTCAGTTCTGAAAACTTTCTGATCTGCCTCCACAGCCATTAAAGGGAGAGTCGTGAGCCTGTTGAATGCCTGTCTTCCCTCATTACAGCGAGACAGAGAGGAGAAATGGGGTCGTCCCAGAGTAATAAGTATGTCGCAGCTCCTTTATGTCATCAGACGTGGAGTTAAGATGAGAGAAGAAGAGGAGGCAGAAGAAGTAAAGGAGGACACAACAGTCTGTGGACACCTCTGCAAAGAGAAGTCCTAATTGGCTTTAAAACGATTTCAAACTTAAGTTAAAAAGGTAATAAACAACAGGCTGAGGCCCTCACATCCTCAGTATCAGAGCAGTCTGATCTCAGAGTGATACAGGCTCTGCTGTTGCCATGGCGACGTGTAACGTGTAACACCGCCAATATCAGGCTGCACTGATTCAGATCTTTTTAGCGATGCTATCAGTTCCTAGAAAACTTCTCACGTGGCCTCGTAACAGCTTGAATCCGCCAAGAGCCCAGAAAACAAAACCAAATTAATAAGATAGCCATGAAGAGGGGACGGGCTGAGAGAAATCTAATCAATGTAGCATCAGTGAAATGATTACTACGCCCACGACCAGCCCTGCTGAAGGCTATAGCTGTTGACATGCAGCCAGTGTGTTTGAAGCTTCCTGTGCTGCTGCCTGAAAACAGAAGAGGGAGAATCATCTTGTGGACAGTTAAAGTGGGCTGTAAATAAGTAAGCAAGTTGTCTCCTGTGAATCAAGATGCTTTAAGTCTTCCTGAGGTTTATCGAATTCAGAGTGCTGGCGCAGCAGTAAGGATGTTAAGTGTTAAAAATTAATGCCACTATTAGGCGAAGCAACATTATTTTTAACCGTGCTCACAGCATGGCTCCAGGGATGGCTCCAGGGATGGCTCCAGGGATGGCTGTATCAGTCAGTTGGTCGGGTTACAACTTTTCCTCCAGCGCCACCATTGACGTTTGACGTTTTTACTGAAATGTCCCAACAACTGTTGGATGGATTACCATGAAATTTGGGAGAGACATTTTTGTCCTCCACAGGGGACGCTTGTCCCATATTTTTGTTTACGACCAAATGCCTGCAAAACTGATGACATTCCCATCAGCCTCAGCTGCACCTTCTGTTTAGTGCACCTTTGCAAACGTTGAACTGTTTAACATCAGTGTGTCAGTATTGTCAGTGTACAAAAAGCATGTTAGCATTCTGACATTAGCATTTATCTCAAGCCTCACAGAGCTGCTAGAAGATTAAGGATCCCAGCAGCAAAATGCATCAATGGATGCCAAGTTTTAATGAGTGCTGTCCAGATACAACATTTGGTTTGGACATCGTGCTTATAACAAACCCCAGTCAGCTTCCACGAATGAACAAAGATGCATCAATTCTCTAAAAGCTCACAAAGTACAAGAATTAAATACAGTATCAAACAGCACTAATGTTATTTAGATACTGGTTATTGTTTCCTCAGCCTGCTCCTTTGTCTCCTGTGATGTTCAGCCTCACTGCAGGGATTGACCTTTTTAAACGCCTCCCTGACACGCTGCTCAAGACCATTATGCATCTCTTTTGTCTGGCACTGACACCGACTATCATGCTTTGAGCTCTGATCCCAGAAGTTGACCTCACCATGACCTACAGTATCTGTTGTCCCACGCCTTGGGAAATCACTACTGTGCCACTCAAAGCTATTTGTGTCTAATATGAGGTTCTAGGTCGTCGAGAATGAGATGACTCTGCTTCAGAATCATGGGAACTGAGGTTGCAATCAGGCTTTTTTTCCCAGTTATTAAGCTGCTTAGTTACTTTTGCTACACCTGTCAAGCTTTCCATTAGAGCACATTTTACAATGATAACATGGCAACAATTTGAAATTTATTTGAAACAAGGGGTCCTTAATTTTAAACAGATGTAACCAAAAACAGTCTTTTCATGACTGTAGCTTTAGCTAACTGTAGCTAGCTATTGCTGAGGCTAAAACTGTGTGAGTATGCTTCACTTTTATGACATGTTTGGCTAATATAACACTATCTAACAAGCTCAGCTGGAGTTGCTTTTGGAAATGCCACTGCAGCATGCTAACATTTGCTGCTTGTATTAGAGCAGATAAACACATTTTTAAATAATGCTTTTGCTCATATATTTTCAGTATTGCAGGGCAAAAAAGGCTAAAAAAACCCTCTTTGTATGAAGTATCTGCACTCTGTTTCAATATGTGTGAAAACAGGTCTGACATTACTGTTGCTAAGCTATTCCTGGACAGTCTCAGTCTGAGGGCAGGGTCAAGCAAACAGTGGATTCTTTGCCGTGTGAATGTGTGAATTCTTTTCCAACTACACACAAGTATTCTGGGAAGTCAAAGAGTGTTACAGCTGAGCTTTAGCTGCGTTACACACCATGTCAGTCTTATACATCCAGTAGCTCAGCAACAGAAGTCAGCAGCCTCTTATCCATCATCCACATTATGAGTGCAACATGAAAAAAAATCTCCACAAAGGATCTTTTAGATGTGCAACTACAAGCACGAAAAAAAATGTGGCTTTGAAAGAGAAAAGCAGAAAATACTTTCACAATGTGGCCAAGTGTCTATTTTGAACATTTTTCTTAATGGAGACATTAAAACAAGTCAAACTTTCTCCTGCATGCAACAGTTTAGTCATCTGTCTGATCACAGCTTTACCCAATTTGCCTCTTTCACTCTGCATACTTTTCTGCCTGTTTGGATATTGATTTATCTGCTTCCATTAGTCAAATAGAAGTGTGTTTATCAGTAATGCTGGAAACAGGTCATCACTTAAGCAAACATAAACATACAAAGACTCCGGTACACACACTTGCGCACACACAGTAACAAGCAGAGTGTCTCAGCGATGGCTTTATGAGCCTCCCGCTGTTGCTTAAGTCTAATCCTTGCCATTTTAATGGGCTTCTGGCTTCGTCTAAAAGGGAAACCTTTGGCAGAGAGCAAGATTGAAGCTTCGCACTTTGTATTGTCTTGTCTCTCACCTGAGAAGTTTCTCTAATTTCTCTGCAGAGGCAGTGTGTTCGTACAAATGTGTGTGTGTGTTTGCATATGTGTGTTCAAATCCGGGCTCTTAATCTGTGGTGGTGGTGATGATGACCCAGTTTCGCCCCCACCACCTCCCCACCCTCTTCCCACCCCGCCCTCAGCCGTCGGTCGCCAAGGAGACGCTTCCCTCTCATCCCAGAGCGGAACCATCGGATGCTGGCAAAGGTTAATCCATCTCGAACACACACACACAAACACACTCAGCGTAAAGATAACAGCATAACGGCAAACATGTCTGCCAGTTCAGCCTGATTGTGATTTGGAGTTTTAAAGGAATATTCCACACAAATTCAGAATAGGATTTGTCTATTAGCCAAGAGGTTTTCGCTTTCTTTGCTTCTTTCTATCTCTCCCCATGTCTTTCTCCGACTGACAATTGAAATCGAAAGCAGGCGCATGGGCAACAGTGAGGCAAATACATGCAAACAAATGCTTCATCATCATCTGCACTGCCTGAAACACCTGCACTTCTCTGTGCACTGAATTTGCATGTGATTGCAAAGTTTCCCTTTAATGTGTAATTATTTTAGCAAACATTTAGCACAACAAGGGAGCAAAGGTTCTGTTTTGGCCTTTATATATAGCTCTCTCTCTCTCACACACTCACCCACCCACCCACCCACACACACACACACAAAAACACAAATCCTAACGCCTGACTGAACGCCCACCCTCCACAGGAACTGTGTACAGATCAAATCAAAGTGAGATCTTGCCTTATTTACAATACAAGACTCCTGTCTGTACGGATGGCTTAACCTACACACACCTCCATACACACACACACACGCCTACACACCCATCCCCCTGCCCCCCCCCCTCCACAATTTATCTGACGAGCTGCTAATCCCGCTGGCCCAGATTTGGTCCACAGTCTGCTCCACACGATGTTACGTTGTCATCGTCATCCCAACGACCGCGCGCACACACATATACACCCCCCACCCCACTCCAAAGCTGTCTGGCTGCATCATGTGACCCCTGCGGTTGTCATGTGACTCAGGAGCTGCTGCACCTGTGACCTACTGTACTGAACTGCAGCAACACGCCAGCAGCAATGTGGGATAAGAGCTGCTTCCATCTACAGGGTACAAGCACAGCATGAGTCACTGTGTGGAGGAAATGCAAAGCAGGGAGGGCTCATCATCATCATCATCATCATCATCACCCATCACTGCAGAGGTGGTGTAGTGGCAGGAGGAGGTGAGAGAAAAGCGACAATCGCCTGCTGTCTGAGGGTCATGTCTATGTAGTGTATATATTTATTCACCATCTATTTTTTGCCTGTGTAGGCTTGCGTGATCACATGTATGTCCGCGTGTGCCGGGATTTGAGGTGACGCCCGCCTCGGAAGGCTTTGTGCATCGCAGCGTAGCCATGGCAACAGGTCCTCTCGATGGCGACTGATTCCGACACATCAGAAGTAGCCCCTGGGCTGAGCTCAACATGTTCAGGACAAGGGAAAAGACAAGTGGGTTGTAGCCTAAATATGGAAGCAAATATGAGTTGGGGAGGTGGGTGTATAGAAAGCGTGGATGTGTGTTTGAAATACTGCAAAAGGAGTATGTTTTGTCTCTTCTCCAGGCTTTAGTCAGGGCCAGATCAATGGCCCAACTCAAATATGTGGTACTAACTCTAAAGAACATCTTTCAAAACATTAAAAAAACACCATACAAAGAGTCAAAAACATAAAATCGATAGCAAAATCAATAACACATATAGAAAGATAGCTAGTATTATGAAACAAAAACAAATAATAGAGGGTTATTCAATAGTATTGAAGCCAAATAATGATTTTGCTAAGAAGAAACTGCACAGACCTCAGGTTGTACATTTCTGTGATATAGTTTGGTTCCCTAAAAGAGATCAGTAAAACCACAAAATCAATTCTGAGACCGACAGGAAGACGCTGGAGACGCTGGGGATGAGAGAAGCAGCTCAGGCAGGAACAAAGAATTCGCCTGTTGCAGTGGAACTCTAAGCAAGGATGACATTCTAAATCACTAAAAGGATGATTAACGTTGGACAAATTCTTTATCTGTGAAAGTAAGGCTGCACAGCACTCAAACAGCAGGAACAAACTGATGAATGGTCCACCTGCTCTTATCTGTCTGGCAACATTGGTTCTCGCAGTTCCTACAAGATTAACTTTGTTATCTACTGCCCACATTAATTTCATGCCATTCAGACTGAGCTTCTCCCTCCTGTCCTGCATTTGTCCTCTTTACACCATCACCTGAACTCATCACCCCTGGTGCCACACCCATTGCACCTGCTCCCAATCTCCTCATCAAGCCCTCAGTACATGTCTGCCACTGCTCCTCACTTCCCTAGTTGCATTACTGCTTGAAAGTCTCCAGTGTTACGACAGCTCACTTTTGCAGTAAAATCTAATAGTTTGAATGGTATCTCTGTGATCCAGTGAATTTGACTGCAAGATAGAAGCAAATCAAGCAAATATTTTGTGACTGGTTAAACATTCGGTGGAGTTTAACTAGTACATTTTGCCCTATGATCAATAATAAGCCTTGGTGACAGTGCTGACCTTAAAGGAGCCTTAGAGCCAGAGAACAAAATGAAGGGCTATCTTGGCTTGTTAGCTGTGTTGCTCCATCTTCTTTATTTAACATCTTCTGTCTAGGTAAAACCTGTCATAATGGAGGACTGGTTTGAAGTGAGTGACCAGGGTTGGTGGTACAAAGACATTGTTTGGAATAAAGTTGAACTCTGTCTGTTTGCAGCCATCAGCAAATCATGATGTAGGAATTAAATCATGATGTAGGAACAAAATGCCAGTAGAGCATGAGCTCACTACAGAAAATAACTGAGAGCTATGTGCTAGCATGTTTCCAGGCTGGCTAGCATGTTGGCAATGTTTGCTAGGAACTGCTGTGCCACTTACTACAGTTGGATCAGACTTTAAGCTCTCTTGTGTTTCCGTTTTCTTGCTGTCTTATCAGGACCATTTGCCTTTCTTTTCCTTTTGGTTGGGTCACCTCTGCCTGCCAGCCTGTTATAAACCCATCGCATTTGAGTCCTAGGTTTTGGCCTGAGCCTCTCCCATATCCATATCCTGTATCTTATTTCCTGGCACTGCTTCTCTCTTGTGTCTTTCTTGGCATTCAGATAAAATCCTAATACCTCAAAGCGTCTGATTCCAAAATTTGCCAATTGTCAGTCTAATTTGACTCTGGTGTAAAGACCCAACAGTTATTAGCGTTCTGCAGGTCTGCAACCTTCAGAGTTAAATTAAGCACTTTGAATAGTTTGAAGAGCTGCCCCAGAGTTATGGCTGTGTGAATGAACAAACAGCTCCCATATCAACACCCCTTCAACTCTAATAATTAACACGAAGAATCAACACTTGTTAATGCAAACTGTGGATTGCAGCTCTGAGTTTCTAAGGTTTTGAGGCTTTTGATAGTCAAAATTGCATAACTTTCATGTTTATAGAAGACACAGCATGAATATGGAGAAGTGTTGGAACTATTTTAAGCATTTAAGGTTCCAATATAAGCTTTAACAAAGTACTGTTTGGGCAGAATTTGAGCATCAGCAGCTGTTGTAAATACCAGCTTTAAAAACTTGACTTACAGATTTAAAAACCTAGCAATTATGGTTTCCATTCGGCTATCCCAGACTATTATTATGACATGCTGCCGCGGCAAGTGTTGGTATACTGTTATTGTAATCAGGTCAGTGGATGTTCCACTTTCTCCTTTTTCCCTAGCTGAATGATCATTTATTCCTTCAGAATAAAACAATCCTTCAAATCCTGCAGCCTTTGAAGTGTGTCTGCTTGTGGCTGCAACATTCAATATCCATTCTGCAGATCAGTGCGAGCAAATCCACAGGAGAGGATCTGCGAGAGGATATAATTTCACATACAAGCTGAGCGGAGACGAACTGGCAAGCACAAAAGGTGAATTCATGAAGGAGGCATGGAGGAGGGGGCTGGAAAATAATGATGAGGACAATGAGGCGGGAAATTGATGAAGAAGCAGATGCAGATGAAGGCGGGATGATGAAAAGTGCTGACGATGATAGACAAAGTAGCAGTTTGGGCGGAGGGATAAAACAGGCAAAACAATTGGGCTGGAAGAAGAGAAGTTTATGATGGCTCCCTGCAGGAAAATGGCTCAGTTCCCATCGCAGTAAATCTGTATCGCCAGCCCATCCTGTCTGTTCTCAACTTCACCATTGAAAACGATAAACAGCACTGTATTGGGAAACAGATGTTGTGAATGGGAGAGAGAGACAAAGAAAGAGAGAGAGATGTATGTAGAGGAGGAGGGCAGGGGAGAAGAAGTTAATGGATAGAAGGAAATTTGAAAAAGTTGGCAGCTCTGCATCGGCGGCCTAATGAGATCAAAATGGCAGCACTACTGGTCCCAGGTCAGCGTCAAGTAAAACAAGCAGAATTTCTGCTAGACATCCTGGTCTGGTCACAACTTCCAGAACAAGTGAAACCAATCGTCACTTCTCCATATACATTTAGACTTTTCATGTGAACAACTGAATTGTTATCAATGTCAACAACCATCTGTGTTCACCCAGGAATTAATATGTGTAGTATACACACACGTCTGAATATAACCTTGGGTTTTAATGTCATTTCCTGTACTTGATCTGAGATGTTTTACTGTGTCATTGGCCTCTGACCTTTTTTAGAGATATCAGCCTCCCTTGCAAAGACAACTGGGATATAAGGATTACCTGACAGACAAACCTCATGAAACCTTTTAAAACAAATTGCAGACCTCCCTACACCTCCTGCAACATGCATCTGCTTCTGCTAGCAGCAGTTATCTTCCGTGTTTGAGCTTGTCCGGCCTGTAATCCACAGCGAGGAGATCACTCCTCTTTAATCAATCAACATCAACTCTCTCACATGAGGGTTGACATGGGGAGGATGAGGTGAGCCGCGGCTGGGGGAAGCTCACGTTTTGCCTTGCAATGTGAAGAAACCCCAAATAACTGAGCACTGAAACCGCTTTGTTTTGTTATTCAAATCAAATGTTTAAAAATACTTGAGGAAAGCTCGGAAAGTGTGCAGTGGCATATTTTTGGAAGTTAGGGCTCTTCATCACTTGCTTGCTCTTGTCTTTATCTTTAAAACCTTTAAACCCTGTCCAAGTGACATGTAACACACACACACACACACAAAATCACACACTCTGCACACGTGTATATGCATTTTCTTAGCCATTCCACACAACAACAGCTTTTCCCTGCTACAGGCATCAGTCATAATGTAGAGATACTCCACACACATGCAACTGCAGATAATCACGCACGCGCATCTGACCCATGATAATGTTTTCAACAACCCCACCACCTCTTGTTGCAAAACTAATGTAGGGGAATTCAGGGTGAAGCGGTGCAAGTTAACAGCCTCAGGAGGTTTACAGTGTTCGTTTGAGCCTTTAAACTGATTAGCAGACGCGCAGATTGAAGTCAAACACACCGACAGCCGCTCCATCACTGGAGCGCACGACCAGAAAACACAGCATCGAAACAAAACAGACACGGATCTCTGCTTAAGTGTCCCTTCCTTTTGCACTACGGTGTTGAAACAAACCGCAGAGGATTTGTTCACCTACCCATTCTTCCCTTTGCTGTGAAGCGGCCCTGAGACAGAAAATAAAAAGTGGTTAAAAACTCCCAGATGGGCTCCACAGGTTGTCAGAAGGGGGTCAGCATGCAAACAACTGGACGTCCCGTTTGGAAACAGGGGTGGAGGGAGGGTGAGGGTGGAGGGTGACGTCTGGCCGGGGCTAGAAATGGATCACCTTCATTAATCCGAACACACTCCAAGTGTCATATCCGCCTCTCCACGCGATAAAGCGTCTCAGTGCAACAACACTTCATATTATTATTCCCTGTTATTTATTTGTTTAAACGTCTTGTTTTTTTCGTGACATTTCTAATAGTTATTTAATTATTATTATTGTCATTAGATTCCTTTTATATATACCACTGGTGTACCAGTGCAAGACCTTACTCACTGAATACACACACTTTATATCATTTAATCTCTCTGATGAACACCTACTGTTATCACCATTAAACTAAAGCACAGCTATGAAATCCTTACATGCAGTGGTGGACAGTAACTAAGCCTATCTGATGTGTCTAAAGATGAGTAAACTTGCAGCTACAACAGTGAAGGCTACTTGCACTATCATGTCAGTATAAACAGTTCTATATGTCTCATAGAGGTCACTGCAAAATAGGTGCTTTTATTTTGACATTTTTGGCATATTGTGCTGATGGAACTTGTAATTTATGTAGGTATAATTTGAATGCAGGACTTTTATTTTTTATATTTGTATTTTTGCTGTGATGGTACTTTTACTTAAGGATCTGAGTGCTTGTGCCTGATGACTACATGGACTTTACTGACACCAGAGAACATACAGAGACAAAACACTATGATTAATATGAAATAGATTGAATCCATATACACTGACTACTGGTGGTACAAAAACATTTCAGGTCCCTGCGGAAAACTTTCATGGGGTCAGAATTGTTCAGGTTGTTTCCTGGTACAGACACCCAAAGGCATCTATCAAACAGAACTTCAAAATCCAAAATGACATGGCCTTGAGAATGTTAATGTGGACAAAGTAAGATGGAGGAGGATAAAGCATCATCACAAACATCTGATGGATGTTTAATGCTGGTTTAAGGATGCAGATTATAAATCTTACTGTTCTGTCTTGCATAATAGATAAACCCTTTGATTTGTAGTACAAACTCAAAGTTTGGCCTGTTTTTTCGTAAAATATAGAAATACGTACGCGTGCAAAAACCCTATATGACAGAGTCAGAGAGGCAGTGACCTATTAGAAATGCCGCGAGAGTCTCCTGTTCACTACAGGTGTGTGCACAAGTAAGATGCCACTCACATCTGCTTGTTCATCCTCACACATAACAAAAGAAACAGTGGCGGATTAGCTTTACTTCCCTGCACTGAGAAATGTTTTTGCACAGTGCACTACAGGTAAAATAAACTGCTGAAGGAGATATATTTAAAAAGCATATAAATGTTTAATTGAATTAAAATACAATATTATCCTGGTTCTGGATGCCAAATGTTCGCCCAGAAGCTGAATATAGCAGTTATGTAATCGTGAGCCCATTACACAGAGATAACTAAGAAACCACCACTGACAAAGCAGGTTTTATCAGACATATAACACTTTGTATAAACAGAATTCATATTAAACACCCTTGGTTTAAAAACAACAGAGGTGCAGGGTGGTGTGACGCAAGATAAAACAGAATCAACATCCCTGAAAAACCACATGACTAGCTTTAGACAACAAAATGTCAGTCAGGCTGACCCGCCTGAAGTAACAACAACAAATCACTCTTGGCGTTTGTCGAAAGTGGAATATCAATGACAGCCGTAGCATGAATATAGACAGAGAGGGTTGAGAACTGGTTTTGTGGTTAAACTGTATTCAAACAGGCATAAGGAGCTACACGGCATAGAGAAACATCACAAGCTACAGGGTAAACACAAACAGATTAAGAGAAATGCATGAGCACATGTTGTTTGAATATATTTACATCACCTACAGCGGCAGTGTTACTGTACCTCTGACCTTCAGCTGGCATTTTGAGGTCTTTGTCCTAAAATCAAGAGAGGCTAGCAAAAACAGTGGAGCCTCTAGGAATGTAGGGGCAGTACCATGTGCTTATGTTTCTGAAATAAATTAAAAAGTAACCCAAATCAGTATTATATGTATTATCACAACCATAAGTGTTCATTTGGAGCAGCTGACAGGTCAGTGACATTTAAGTCTGGCTAAAGCGAGCTCAGCTAATTTCCTGCAACTTTTAGTGCCGAAAATAACTTTAACCTCAATAACCCAAACCATTAGTTCTACATCAGCAGCCTCGTCAGCGCAATCATTACACGACCATGCTGTCTCACACTGAGATCAGGCAGGGGATCTCCTCCCAATCAGTTTACAGCTCTGCCTACGGCCGTTACAGTTTCAGCGGGATAGCAGACTGATACTTGGGCTGCCCAAGGGTCACCAGTTCCTGTCGAATGTGAGCTGCGCCATAGCCTCCATGGCCAGGATCTTGGCGGCGTCCTGGCGATACAGCTTCTTCATCTCTACGTCTCGCCGGGGCCTTTCGGAGGAGGGGCCGCTGTACTCCGCCAGGAGGCGCGTGAAAGATCCTGGTCAGCGGCCGCGTGGCCGTGCTGCTTTCGGCCTCCATCTGCTGCTGCTTCTCTGCAGGGACAGGAAAACAGATTATTTTTAGTCACCGGCAGACGGTCTGTCTGTGTACTATTTCTTTGAACTAAAACTATTATATCTGAGCAAAAAAGCAAATGATTACTGATTAGAAGTGATGGAGATGGGAAAAGTTTGGAAACACTCTGGCAATTGCTCATCACCATCTTGAACTTTATGTAGCACTTTTGTAAGTCCATCTCAACACCTACCTCCTCTCTTACTCCAGCTCCTCTCTGTGTTTCTCCGTCTAGGCGAGAGTACTGCCGTAGCTCCTCACTGATCTCCATATTTGCTCACGCATCCTGGCACTCAATCTCGCTGAGCTGCTCTCCTCGATCCCGTCTACGCGCCAGCTCTCTCCGGCGTGCCAGTCTGCGTGGCTGGCGGCCTTGAACCTACTCCTGGCAGTAGCCGGGCCGTAAGCGGCCTCAAGGCCTTCGGTGAAGCACGCCTGTGTTTCTGGTGCCAGGCCATGGCCTGCTGGTAGTGCTGCCAGTGGCGGCTGCGGGGCTGGAAAACCAGGACATCACAGTGCTTATGTCCTCCTGCCAATGAGAGAGGGATCAGTTGTTATGCTCTCCTTATTATTACTACTATTATTCACAGTCTCACATTGTTGACTGTTTTCATTAAAAATCTAAGCACTTTTGCACAGTAGTTGTACTTAAAAAGATTAAAATCATTAGACATGCTGTCTCGGCTGCAAAAGGGCTCACACTGCTGTTAAGAAAGATTATTATTATTAGTATTTCACTCTCAAACCCATCTGGCTGCAGGACCAGAATTACATGTGGGCAAAATGTCAGCAGGTGTCAAGAGGTGGGATTCTCTTGCACACATGTTGCAGTCCCATTTACTATTCTTTATACAACTATAAAACCATGTCTGTGCAGCTTTGATATCATAAGTCATAATAAACTAGACCATTTACCACCAATTCACCTACCATGTTTAGAGGGTCCCTGCCTCTGGATCTCACTGCTAACTTTGCTAACGTTAAACCATCCGTAAACCTGCGGAGTTGTGGACAAATGAATAAATACAGACAAACTAGCACATTAATAATCAGGTAATTCAGGGTGCTTGAACACTACAGACATCTGTGAATATACTAGCCTCTACACAATAGTGGGTGGAGTTAAGAACAACGAGGGCGCATGTTGACATCTTGAAAACAAAATGGATGTATATCTTTTCCTCACCGAGCGACAAAATGACCGACACCGCGCAGATAAACACACATTTTGTACATAAGAAAGTGTATTTAAAGCTGAATGCCTCCTGACAGGAACATTTACCTCTGTGATGTCGGATGTTTATCTGCTTCCTGAGGAAAAGCTTTAGCCTTTGGGCAAAGAAAATAACTGCTGGCTATGTGGCGCCACCAGTGGAGACTGTGCTTATATGCATATTGAAATTAAATACAGTGCTCCTATAAAGTGTCTCAGACACAATCCCTCATGATTTTATTTGAAAATTTGCTGGCTAATTTCCGGGAGCCATTTGCTGTCAAATCCTTTGTTTGGTGATGGCGACAAACACTAATGAATAAGTGATACCTGGTACCTTATTTAAAAAGTACGATTTTTCATTGTTTTTCTAGTTTATTTGTTTTTACAACCAAATGCGGGTGGCGCTATTCCCACAAAGGTGGAAATCGAAGAACCACGGGAAGTTCCCATTAAAGGTAAATTTAACATAACATTATGTTAGCATTAGCAACTTACTGGAAAACCATTTTACTGCAGCTACCCCAAACATTTTAACACACAAACAAGCAAAGACATAAAAACAAAACAAGAGCGTTAAACTAGCAGCATTTGAAACTAGCTGTTATTTCAAATTAGCACTGTTCTGGCTAAGCTATCGTTAACAGTATTGCTTCCACATGCAAAATAAATAAATAAATAAAAGTAGCTATTTAATGCTAAAACCCAGGTTTGTTTTTCTGTCTCCTTTGGGTTAGATTGCTGCAGATTAATTAATAATAGTCCTTCTGGCTGCAGTTGAATATATGTTTGTCTGACTGATTTGGGAAGCGCTAAAACTGTTATATTGCTCTATAATTCAGGTTGGTATTTCATTTGAGACATGAATCATAAAGTCTTCTGTTGTGGTCCAGAGTTTTATAATGTTTACAACATGGACAAATGTTCTCTGTCAAGCTCAGTGACATTAGTTGACTTGTGCTGGTGTGTGTCACTGCCGCCCCAGGAGTGAGATTCACAAAATCACAATATCACAGAGGTCACAGACAAACCATGAAAGCACCTTCTGGACACTAGAGGCCAAAAAGTGTGGTTAACAAAACATTTGTCTGTTTCAATGTGTACATGGAAGACAGTCTTTGACTAATGGACTGATCTTGATAGTGTGCTAAAGTTTTAGTAGCTCAGACATTTCTCTGAGGCTGATCTGCTGTAGAGGCATGAAGATGTCCCCACTTGTGATAAAATCTCAGTGGATGAATCCTAATGGTTGAGTGGCTGACTGTGAGCTCTGGTAAAGATACAGTATAATTTATCCTCCTCTTACCTCTTTCCTCTTTGTATCTTTTCTTACAGGCAGAAAAATATTCTCCTTAATAGTCATGGGTAAGTCAGCAATATGGAATATACCAAGGGTTTATTAAGAGTGGAGTTGAGATTTGACATGGTAATTTCATTTCAGAGTCCCAGCTGTTTGATATGCGGCAAATATCTGCAATGAGTCAAAACACAAACTGTGACATAATGTGAGCAAGGACACTGTGATATTTTGGAAGGGGGTGTAAAATGGATAGTTGGGCAGAGTGTTTGAGTGTGGTGAAGACATGTTTGACTGTATATCTGGGTCATGCTTTGGCAGGGCTTAAAAGCTTTCAGAGGAAATGCAAAAAGACAGATGTGCCTTTTCGAATACCCCCCCACCCCTTGCTGCCTAAGTCTTTCTGAGACAGTGCTTTCCATGTAGATAATATTACTTATTAATGCTGATAATACGCAGTATATTCTGTAATGTGTTTTAGAATATTTCAAATATACTACAATGTTGATGTTATAGAAATCTGGCTGTCCATTTTGTTGTCAGCCAGGTTAAGATTCTACTGATGTTTATTCACATATTTGAATAAAACTGAAATGATGGAATGATTGTATTAAAGCACCACCATATACTTGTGTGAAGTCATAATTATAAAACATAATCTAGTAACATCATATCATTTTTTGTTATATATTATATTCATAACTATTGCAGCTCATCATCTGATTTGTGCTCTGCAGCAGTTTGGAAGGAAGTGGTGAGGGCGACAGCAAACTGAGTTTGTCTGCAGAGGTGACATCCTGACCTTCACTGACCCAGTGTCTCCCCTTTCTATGGGTAGACAGTACAGCAACACACAAACACACATGTCCTGTTTTGATGCTTTTATCGCAGCATCAGTCATTCACTCTGAGATGAATTCAGTTTGCATCTCATACTTAGGATTTTTACACAATACAATAAAGTGCAGTGCACATATGTTAAATCTATCTATCTTTATATTTTGCTGTCTAACAACTGTAAATAATCAATTAAATGTCACAGTATTCATACAAAAATGCTATAAGTGTAGGAAACTACACAAAAGTTAATGAGAGGTTAGGTTAATAATTTGTGATGCATGTGTTGATACACAAAGATGTTTTAATCTCAATGAAATGACCTAGGTGCTGGTGTCTGTGTAGATGTTGTACAGGTAAACTATGTCTACTACTCCCTCTGCTGTTAGGCCTCACAGATGATGCTTTTTATTCTTGTTTCTATGAGCCTTACAAGCCGATGTGTGCCCCTCACAATAATGTGGAGTAAAGACTAATTAGGTTTGTCACACTGCATTATGTTTGGGTTTGGCTCTTTGTTTTCAGTTCATCACACAGTAAAATCCTGTTAAATTGACAGCATTCTCACCAGCATTACAAGTGGCAAGAATGAGCGAAAAGCACAGAGTTAAAGCTACAACACTCAGACCAAAATAAAAATAACAGCTGTTACTGGAGCTGTGGTTCCTGTTATGTAACGCCTTTCCTTCCAGTTTCTTGTCAAAGGTTGATCACATCGGGTAAAATTGACTGAAATTTGATTCAGGGAGGGAATGTCACATTCTCATCTCAAATCTGTCTGAGAGACAGACGTATGGATTTACTTATCCAGGTTAAAATCTGATTTGAAACAGTATTAAAGTTTCTGAGGGACTGACAAACAGAGCAGTGCCGCTAGCAGCTAAATTGAAGTATTTTGCAATTTTTTCTCAATTTTCGTGGGATCAGCTGGAACTTAGCAATGCTTTTCACTAGATGACCATATTTATATTATTATTCATTTAAAGTACATTTTCAATCCAATAAATCTAAGTGTGAACAGCCATGTTTATTAATAGCAGCTGGACCACAGATAAAACTATCACAGTACTGTCACTAATGGATTACACTGCTTCACACATTGCCGCTGCTTGCCTTTGTGACTGTGGTGGTGTAAGAACACTTGGCCTAGTTTCACCCTTTCATTGATCTGAATGTATTGTGGCATTTAAACCACAACCTTTGAAACTCATATTATGACCACTCTTTTTTCATTCTTGTCTCCCTCACTGAGATACATACATGAGAAAATAAATAAAAGTGAGTGTTAATGGCCGCCTTGATGATGGAGATGGGATATGGCCTGGTCTGTCCAAGGTTTCCACAACCCATATACCTGCACATGTATTCAGATGCATCTGTGCCTGTCTGTCTGTGTTGTAGTTTCAGTTTTTTGGCTGGGACCTTTTCGATCAAGTCCTGTCCGCTTCAGTCAAGCTGAGGAATTCAACTTTGCTGAGAAAAGGCAAAAAGATGTCCTCTCACCTTTAAAACGCGGACCCCACATCCTGTGGCCTCTAAAATCAATTCTGCAACCCACTTACTTACATTTTATTTTTAAGATGGTCGGTTGACACTGTGATCAACTTACACACAGTAAGCAGCTTGACATGAAAGTTGAGACTGCGCCTTTTAACCTTTGCATTTCTAAAGTTGTCAGGGTATGTCATAGTGATGAAGTATCACTTTAAAAGCTGTAGTGATGCTAATACTCTGACATACCTTTATATTGTACGCTGTAGCATTAAGATGTCCCTTGATCTGAACTATAGGGCATAGCCCAAATAAAAATTAAAAAAAGCTCCTCAGCCAAGACACTGATGGTCAGTGGTGGAAACTGTGTTGAAACAGTTGATGCAGAAGTGTTGCACTAGGGATGAGACTAATTTGATCACCAAATGAGTCACTCAAACTTTAGAGAAAGATGGTTGAAAAAAACTGTCACTTCCAAATGATGCTTTAGTTAGAATTGACCAATTCAGGAAAATCTATGCCACAGAGGTCCTAACAGGAAATAGAAGCAGTCATTTCATCGCTTTGTTCCTTTTCAGGACACCTTACCATCAATATTTAGCCCTTTTCAGTGTAGTTTACTGATCTCTGACAGCAACACTGTTGTTGTTCGGATCTTTCTGACACTATATGGATGAGAGGAACTGTGGTTTCTTTGCTTTTTCCTCTGTGGGGTTTGTGTTTTGACACTGAAGGTATTGTAGCATTTCCCATCAAATACATAGATCACACAAGTCAGCCGTTTTGCGTCTGGTGGAATAACAACTTTTTCTTAGTTTTCTGGAAGTAACCTTTTCTGATGCAGCTCTCAAAATGGACATAAGGTTGGTCATATAACGAATTAAACTAAGTAATCCATGATATTATAACATTTCCTATGATTGCAGAGACTGTTGTGAAACCACTGTGGGAGAACTAGACGTTGTTTAGTATGCACCATCACACGCTTGCATATCATCACACTTATAGTGTGTAAGATCAGCACAAAGAGGAGCAGGGAGAAGAGTGTCGTCTACTGTATCAATGGACAAGACTTGAGTATGAATGTGACTCAGAGTTTCAGACTTGGGACAGAGAATCAGACATGTTCCTCCACCTGGCCAATTTAACATCAGTGGACAGTGGGAACTACACCTGTGAGTGTTCGCATTTTCATGGGACAGACGCTCTTCATCTCATCATCACCGTGGAAGGTAAATGTTTGATTTGTTTCTTGTCTTCTTTCTTTGGCTTTTCAGAATTCTTTGGCATTACTCTCTCGCTGTTGTTCAGATCAGTGGCGGTGTGATGCTTGTAGCTGAGCGTGCCTCACAAAGTTAATCAGTGTGTTTGCAAATCAGGACACATGATAGCATCGGCACTAGTGCTCATGATAGCATGAGCTGGCTCAATATCAAGAAATACATTTAAGTTTGAACTTTAGTAGCTCGTGCCATATTCACCGCTAATAATATGTACATATGTGAAATGGAGACTTTGATGAGATATTATAAAGGAACAATAAGAACTGTACAACTATGTTATTGGTAAGTTGATTAATTTTTAATTTTTCTATCTTTTAGGAGATGAGGAGTAGCCTTTCTCCTGTGGCAAAGCTCTGTTATATACCTGTGATTGGTAGTGCTACTGGGTTTATCATTGTAGCTGGGTTGCCTTGGACTTATCCACAGAAAAAATCATTG